>PVHT020000254.1:3164562-3249064 GCA_004024745.2 Catagonus wagneri | reverse complement strand
CCTCCCTTTTTAAATCCATAGAAATACCACTGATGCACTCTATGATAAAATCTTGAACTCAAAAGTCATGAAAAAATTCCTGGGAAAGTACTTGATCCTGTAAGAGTAGAATGAAAGGAAATTGATGTCCCTATTAACTGTCCTTCAAAGAAGAACACACATTCATAATCATAACCCGCATCCATTAGCACCTAACTCATTGCCTGACACCTAGTCAGTTTTCAGTAAAACTCCATGGTACAAGTTCCTGTATGAGTCAGCGAGTGCAAATGCCTTACTTATGGCCACACAACAAATACGTAATGAGTTGTGCTGCGAGTTGTCCCCCAGTACCAATTCTCCTCTTCTTTTAGTAATAAAAATCCTATGTTTGTGGCAGTGGGTTAAGAATCCAACTGCAGCGGCTCAGGGTAACTGTGGAGGCACAGGTTCAATCCATGGCCTGGCACAGAAGATGAAAGGATTCGGCAGCTGTAGCATGGATTTAGTCCCTGGCCCAGGAACTTCCATATGCCCTGAGTACAGTTATAAAATAAAAAGCAAAACAAACCCCCCAAGCCCCTAAGTTTGGATTAGCCACATGGCTTAAAGCCCAGCTGGGGACCCCACTTCCCATCCCCTCTAGCAGTTAGTTATAGATAGCCAGGACACTGCATTTTTGTCAATGGTTTTGAGCTAAAGTATTTTGTTTACAACTTCTCGGTCTTATCTTTAAAGGGACCGGACCTCACTGGGTCACCTGTCTGAAAACTGTTTGTTAAGTGTGACAAAGCAACATCATTCAAGGAGCCTGAGAGCCCAGCAGTGTGAAATCACAAAGCCAGAGCAGGACAGCTTACCCAGACTTTTACATGAAAGAGAAACAGGCCATCTAAGCTGTCATTTTATATTTCTGTATTTAAGATTCTCCCTCTTGCTCTCTCAGCAATCCAGTAGGCATCCTAATGAGTATGAACTGAGTTTCACATCGAGATCAGTTTGAAACCAGAGCCAAAGCTCTTAAGCGTTATGACAGGTCCAATTAAAATTATTACTTGTGGAGTTCCCACGGTGGCTCAGGGGGTTAAGAACCTGGCTAGTATCCACGAGAAGGTGCCTTTGATCCATGGCCTCACTCAATGGATTAAGGATCCAGCATTGCCACAACATGTGGCATAAGTCACAGATGTGGCTCAGATCCATTGTGCTGTGACTGTGGTGCCTGGTGTAGTTTCGCAGCTGCAGCTCCAAATCAGCCTCTAGCCTGGGAACCTCCGTATGCTACAGGTGAGGCCCTAAAGAGGAAAAAAATGTTATTGTTTGTCAGGATTAGCAAGGTCATTCATGATGTAGGAACTTTCTAGTTAGTAATTTATATCTCTAGAACTGTTGTTGGATCAACTAACTTTGACCAAGAACAACAAATAAAAGATCCATATTGAAGGAAAATCTATAGGTGCTACTAAATTTTTTTCATTTATTAATATTCTCCAAATACTTTGAATTGTTACTCAACATACCTGTCACTTATAAATTCATTTTGATAGTGATGAGGTATAGCATTTTCTTGCCAAACAAAATTTATATCTCATGGAATGGCTTTCCATTATCTGCACATCAGAAGTGCGAGGCAAGTAAGTGCTACTGGCCGGTGTTGAAGTAGTTTATTTTTTAAAAAGTTGACTTTGTAATTGTATTAATTAAAATAGGATTCTGCTTTAGATCTAAAGTGTGATGATTATTACTAAGTAAAATAATATTTTATTGCTATGTTCCTAAAAGCCACAGTCTTCCTAACAGCTGGGCAAGCATGATACTATATCCACAGGAGAGAAAAGAACAAATCAACAGCATTCTGTTGACCAGAGCTGTGGCGATGTCAGATCCTTAACGCACTGTGCTGGGCCGGGGATCATCCCTGTGTCCCAGAGCCCCAGAAACTCCACCAATCCCGTTGTGCCACAACGGGAACTCCTGTTGTCTTTGATCTTTATATTATCATTTTACATTTACCCTGGAAATTAAAACTCTAACTCATGGTATGAATATTTTATTATATTCCACCATATACTATGGCAATAATATGCATTATGATTTCATTTATATTTTATCCTTTGACTGTAACATGACTATGTATTTCACTAATATCAAAATGTGATGTTAGAAATTCCTGTCTTGGCTCAGCAGAAATGAACCTGACCAGTATCCATGAGAATGCAGGTCTGATCCCTGACCCCGTTTAGTGGTTTAAGGATCCTGCTTTGCCCTGAGCAAAAAAATAAATAAATAAATAAATAAATAAATAAATAAATAAATAAATAAATTTTATGTTTACCACCTATGTATAATTCTCAGTGTTCTGTATTTCTTCTTGAAGACCCCCATATCTCACCTAGTGTGGTTTCCCTTTAACTTTAATATTTTTCTTTCTATTTCTAACAGTGTCACTATCCTAGAGACTAAAGCTCTGAGCTTTTTTCTATGTGAAAATGTGACCTTATTTTTTGAAAAAAAAATGCTGGATATAAAATACGGCCTGAAAGTTATTTTTTATTTAGGTACTTTAATTTTTTCATTGTCTTCCAGCTTCGATTACATCTGATAAAAAGCCTGCTATTATTTCTATTACTTTTACCTTTTGAGTAATATGTATCTTTTTTCCATGACTGCTTTTGTGATTTTCCTCATCTTCAACTTCTATCAGTTTTATTGAATTTTCCTAGGCTTGATTGGCCAGGTATTTATCTTTCTTATGTTTTGCAGAGGTTCTTGGATCTGGGATTCAATTTTTTTTTCTTTTTTCCCCACAACTATTACTTTCTGCTCTATTGTCGCATCTCCCTTTAGGATTTGAATTACACGTATGTTAGACTGCTTGATCTTATCCCCTGTGTCTCTGAAGTTTTCTTAATTTTTTTCAATCAGTTTTCTTTCTTTTTAAAATATTTGTGGATTTCTATTCATCTACCTTTATTGTTTAATTTTTTATTTTTATGATTTTTATTTTTCCAGTATAGTTGATTTACAGTCTGTCAATTTCTGTGTACTGTAGCAAAGTGACCCAGTCATACATATATATATATAAGTGTTCTTTTCCTCACATTAAGCTCCATCATGTTCCATCACAAGTGACTAGATATAGTTCCCTGTACTATACAGCTTATCCACTCCATTGCTTATCCACTCCAAATCCAATAGTTTGCATCTATTAACCCCAGATTCCTAGTCCATCCCACTCCCTCCTCCTTCCCGTTGGCAACCACAAGTCTGTTCTCCAAGTCCATGAGTTTCTTTTCTGTGGAAATGTTCATTTGTGCCATATATTAGATTCCAGATATGTTTCTCTTCCTGACTTATTTCACTTAGTATGAGAGTCTCTAGTTCCATCCATGCTGCTGCAAATGGCATTTTTTTGTTCTTTTTTTAAATCTGTCTTTAAACTCAGTAACTCTGTGTTCCTCAGGTTTCCATCTTCTGTTAAGCCTACCAAGTAAATATGTCACTTCACATATTGAATTTTTTTTTATGAGAATTTTCAGTTGACTCTTTTTTATAGCTTTCACTCATCTGCTGGATACATTATGACAGTTTTTTCCTATAAGTTCCTGAACATACCTACAATAACTGCCTTAAAATTTTTTAATTACTAATCCAATCTCTGAGCCATCTCAGATTTTTATTTTTATTTTCTTTTTTGGTTATGCTTGTGTCATGGAGAAGTTCCCAGGTCAGCCACTGAACCTGTGCCATAGCAGTGACCCAAGCCACTGCAGTGACATCCAGATCCTTAACCCACTGAGCCACAAGGAAACTCCATCTCAGATTCTTTATTTACTTTTTTTACTGTTTAGTTTTAGTCACATTCTTTCATATTTGCATATTTAGTAATTTTTTTAATTTTTTAATTACTAGACATTATGATAATACATCAATAAGCCTAGATGTATTATGGCTGGCAAACATTTTCTTAAAGGGCCAGGTACTAAGTATTTCAGGTTATGGACTAGGCAGTCTCTGCTCTAACTACCTCACTCTGCTGTTATAGTGGGAAACAAGTGACAAAAAGTACTGAAACAAATAGGCATGACTCTGTTCCAAGAAATTTTATTTTCAAAAATAGCTGGCATGCCTATGAGGCATGATTTGTGTACCCCTTCTCTAGACTATGCCTTTTGATTGTAAAAAGTGTTCAGTTCTATTATGGCAGGCAGTTGAATTCTTGGTAAATATTTTTTTTTGTCCTATCAGCCTTTGTTTATTATTATTTTGATGGTTCTAAATTAGTTTTGAACTTAGTTCAGATGTTTTTCTTACACCTAATATATGGCTTTCTAGGCCTTTACTAGTCAAGTTGCTCAGCAAGATCTTTTAGGCTGGTTGTACCTTCTGGTGTTGCCATTCAGTAGTTAATTTCACATCAAATGATTATCTCTAGGTATTGTGGAATTTTATTCTGTGCATACGCAGGCCAGCCTTTAGCCAAGGCTCGTGTTTTGGATCCTCAGGAAGACTTCTGTTCTCTAACTCTATGCTGCTGCTGCTTCTAATCCAGTACCATGAAAATTCCAGCCACTTTAGCTGACTTGACTCTCATATTTGAATCTGAAGCTTAACAAAGTGTTACTCAGTTTGGGCTCAACAATCCTGTGCACAGAAGCAATGCATATCTCCAGACAGAAACCAGAGTGGTTGTGAAACTGCCAGCACTAGCAGCCTGAACCTAGCCAGAACATGAACTGGGACTCGAACCCAGCCTAAACCCAGATTGGGACTTGAACCCACGGTTTTAAACTAGAATCATTCACCATGTGTCTGGACTCACTGAGGTTCAGATTCTTCATGCCTTTGTGCGGAAAGAATTCAGCGAGAGACAAAAGTGATAGGCAAGAAATAGATTTATTAGGTTAGGATGCTTGTGAGAAATTCAAGCAGGCAGGCAAGGAGGCTCTGCCCGGAGGAGCTGGTGGGCCACAGTTTTATAATCCAAGGGGAGTGGGGGTTGGAAAAGACCACCTCTTCCTTTCTGGGAGTAGTAGCTCCTCATTGGTATCTGGTAAGGTCTGTATTCAAATCAGCAGAAGGGCGGTCCTCAAACCACCTGCCCTTGGTCTGAGTCTGATTACAGGCTTCATCCCATCCCCCACCCAACGACCTGAGGCAGTTCTCACACTTCCACTAGTCAAGCAAGTCTGCCTTGTTCTGCTGGCTTTTTTGAGCAATTTATTAATTTACAGTGATCTCCCAAAGTCCCCTAGATTTCACTACCTATGAGCCTCTACTGGGACTTCTACAACTACCTGTGCCTACTTCATCCCTATCAGTTGCAATAATTACTTCAAAGATTGTAGTCTTACATTCTCTATCGCTTTTTTTGCTTTTTAGGGGCACACCTGTGGCATATGGAAGTTCCCAGGCTAGGGGTTAAATTGGAACTGCAGCTGCCCGCCTGTAGCACAGCCACAGAAAGGCGGAGGTTCCAAGCCGCGTCTGCGACCTGCAACACAGCTCACGGCAACACTGGATCCCCAAACCACTGAGAGAGACCGGGGACTGAACCCACATCCTCATGGATCCTAGTCAGGTTGGTTAACCGCTAAGTCACTAAGTGCTCTCGGTTCTTTTGTATTAATGCTTGAAAATAGTTTCTACATTTTTTTGTAGTTTTAATGGGTTATTTCCTTTTGTCAAGAGGGCAAATCAAGTAACTATAATTACTGTCCAGACTGAAAGTGGAAATTCATCAAAGTTTTGCCGTAGCACTCTGTTTAGAAAACCTTTACTGCTCTTGTGTTTCTCCTTTACTCTCCGTACTACCACGCTCACAGCACTTCTGACACCAGGTGTGCTGGGTTTTTCCCATACCAAGCAAGTCTGTGACATCATTTGGTGCCCTACAATTGAACTCAACTCCAGCACATTCCACCCGCAGATAGCATGAGATTCCCACAGGTTAGACCCTCGATGCGAATTACAAATTCTGTTGCTATTACATTTTGACTGTTGCAGGTTCCAACAACCCCCTCCCTAGGTTCAATTTATTTGCTAGAGTGGTTCACAGAACTCAGGGAAATGGTTTATCTACTATTAACCATTTTATTATAAAAGGGTATCCTAGGAGAGTTCTTTTTTCTCCACTCCCTCACCAGTATTTATTTGTAGACTTTTTAATGATAACTATTCTGACCTATGTGAAGTGATACCTCACTGTAGTTTTGATTTGCATTTCTCTAATAATTAGTGATGTTGGGCATTTTTCAGGTGCACATGTCTTCTTTGGAGAAATGCCTAATTTAGGTCTTCTACCCATTTTTTACAGTGCCCGTTACACTGCCCATTTACGATGTTCTGTCAATTTTCTACTGCACTGCAAGGTGACCTAGTCACACATACATGTCTACATTCTTTTTCTCACAAGTGACCAGACGTAGTTCCCAGTGCTATACAGCAGGGTCTCATTACTTATCCATTCCAAAGGCAATAGTTTGCATCTATTATCCCCAAATTCCCAGTCCATCCCACTCCCTCCCCTTCCCCCTTGGCAACCACAAGTCTGTTCTCCTGTCCATGATTTTATTTTCTGTGGAAAGGTTCATTTGTGCTGTATATTAGATATCAGTTATAAAGTGATATCATATGGTATTTGTCTTTCTCTTTCAGACTTACTTCACTTAGTATAAGAGTCTCTAGTTCCATCCATGTGGATGCAAATGGCATTATTTGGTTCTTTTTTATGGCTGAATAGTATTCATTGTGTATATATACCACATCTTAATCCAGTCATCTGTTGATGGAAATTTAGGTTATTTCCATGTCTTGGCTATTGTGAATAGTGCTGCAACAAACACGTGGGTGCATGTGTCTTTTTTAAGGAAAGTTTTGTCTGGTTATATGCCCAAGAGTGGGATTGCTGGGTCATATGATAATTCTATGTATGGTTTTCCAAGGTACCTCCATACTGTTTACCACAGTGGTTGTACCAATTTATATTCCCACCAACAGTGAAAGAGGGTTCCCTTTTCTCCACACCCTCTCCAGAATTTGTTGTTTATGGACTTATGGCCACTCTGACTAGTGTGAGGTGGTATCTAGTGGTAGTTTTCATTTGCTTTTCTCTAATAATCAGTGATGCTGAGCATTTTTTCACGTGCCTGTTGCCCATCTGTAAATCTTCTTTGGAGAAATGTCTATTGCCCATTTTTCAATTGGGTTGTTGACTTTTTTGCTGTTGAGTTGTATAAGTTGTTTGTATATTTTAGAGATTAAGCCCTTTTCAATTGCATCATTTGAAATTATTTTCTCCCATTCTATCGGTTGTCTTTTTTTTTTTTAATGGTTTTCTTTGCTGTGCAAAATCTTGAAAGTTTGATTAGGTCCCATTGGTTTATTTTTGCTTTTATTTCTGTTGCTTTGGGAGACTGACCTGAGATAACATTTGTAAGGTTGCCTATGTTCTCTTCCAGGAGTTTGATGGTATCTTGCCTTACATTTAAGGCTTTAAGCCATTTTGAATTTATTTTTGTGCATGGTGTGAGGGTGTGTTCAGTTTCATTGATTTACATGCAGCTGTCCAGTTTTCCCAGTACCACTTGCTGAAAAGACTATCTTTTCCCCATTTTATATTCTTGCCTCCTTTATCAAAGATTAATTGACGGTAGGTATCTGGGTTTATTATTGGGTTCTCTATTCTGTTCCATTGTTCTGTATGTCTGTTTGGCACCATTACCACACAGTCTTGATTACTGTAGCTTTGTAATATTGCCTGAAGTCTGGGAGAGTTATGCCTCCTGCTTGGTTTTTGTTCCTCAGGATTGCTTTGGCAATTCTGGGACTTCTGTGGTTCCTATAAATTTTTGGACTGTTTGTTCTAGTTCTTTGAAAAATGTCCTGGGTAATTTGATAGGGATTTCATTGAATCTATAGATTGTTTTGAATAGTATGGGCATTTTTACAATATTAATTTTTTCCCACCTAGGAGCATGGAATATCTTTCCATCTCTTTGAATCCTCTTAAATTTCCTTGATTAATGTTTTATAATTCTCAGCATATGTCTCTCACCTCCTTGGCCCGGTTTATTCCCAGATATTTGATTTTTTAAAAGGTATTGTATTTTTGTATTCCTTTTCTAATATTTCACTGTTGGTATACAGAAATGCAACTGATATCTGAATGTTAATCATATCCTGCTACTTTGCTGAATTTGTTGATCAGGTCAAGTAGGTTTTGGGTTGAGTCCTTAGGGTTTCCTATATATAGTATCATGTCATCTGCATACAGTGACAATTTTACCTCTTCTCTTCCAATTTGGATACCTATTATTTCTTTTGTTTGTCTGATTGCTGTGGCTAGGACTTCCAATACTATGTTGAATAACAGTGGTGAGAGTGGGCATCCTTGTCTTGTTCCAGATTTTAGAGGGAAGGCTTTCAGCTTTCTCCATTGAGTATTATATTTGCTGTGGGTTTGTTGTAAATGGTTTCTATTATGTTAAGGTATGTTCCCTCTATACACACTTTGGTAAGAGTGTTTATCATGAATGGATGTTGTACTTTGTCAAATGCTTTTTCTTCTCTATTGAGATGATCATGTTGTTTTTGACTTTTCTTTTGTTAATGTGGTGTATGATGTTGGTTGATTTGTGTATGTTGAACCATCCTTGTGAATCTGGGATGAATCCCACTTGTAGTAGTGTATGATCTTTTTCATATGTTGTTGGATTCGTTTGGCTAAAATTTTGTTGAGAAAGAAGCTTCTTCTTAACCCAAACTGTACTAAGAATATAATAAATGAAGACATTAGTCTATTACTTGTGGAGCATACAGGAGACTATAAATAAATTGCTTTTAAAATAAACCTTGTCAAGTTATAAAAGTGCGGTAGAGGAGCATAGCCCTATCTAAGAAAGGATGGTGGCATTGTCCTGGGCAGCTTTGCTACAAGGAAAACCTCGTGTAATTAATGTGACTCTGGCCCTTTAACTTTTAACATGCTTCCCCAATTAAGCTTTCAAGGCCTTGAACTATAATATCTGGCCACAGCTGCTAGAAATTGATTTATACCAGATCATTGGAGCCTCCGACCTCTCTGTTAGAGAATTTTATTTAGCTTTTTGGCTATTTGTCTTTTTTTTTCCCCCCCAGAAGGAGGGTGAAAAAGAAATGATGTAAATATTTGCATTTGTTCTAAGAGGAGATTTACTACTTCAATCTTCTTTTTTTTTTTTAGACTGGATAATTGTACTCAGTCATTCTGTTACTGTAAGACTATAGCTATTTAATGTTATAAGCACTTTAAAATGCATACAATGCATGGAAATTTTAGCTTATCTTATAAAATTAGAATAATGTGTGGATGTTTGCTTACATGATAAGAAATTTTATTTCAGTTGACATCCTCATGGAACTTACTATTATTGCTATTATTAAGGCTGTTTCATTTCTAAAATTACTGTATAAGGATTCACCTAGTAATCGGGGAAAATTATATTCTGATACACCCGTTTTGAGATGTGCTAAATAATCAAAGATTGTCACCTTGAGTGTAGGACCTGCATGGCCCTTTCCATTGGCATTTTATCCACCCCCCCCTTTTTATAGAGTTTGCAAGGGTGATATAAGTCAGAGACATGTCTGCTTTTTTAAGGAGTTGAAGACTAGTGTGCACTGTCTTGACTCCATTGAAGGACACCTCCCTGCACACAAGACCTCTTGTTGAAATGTGAGGTTTGCCTTTGTGAAGATTCCTTCCTCGTCTCTGTCCCGGCATGCAGTGGAGGGATGTGGAGCCCTCTCGCACACTGCTTTTGCCAGCACTGCATTTTTTGCTTCTGTCATTCCCCTGCCTCCCTGTCCTAGCGGTTGTAACAAACCACAGGTGTTACAAACTCTAAATTGGCATTGGATGTTGGATTTTAAAAAAACTCATGATAATTGCACAGCTGTTTTAAATTGTGGTTAAGTGGCCAAAAACTGCCAAGAAGCCCCACCCACATTCATTACTGTCTAAACGCAAAGGACGTGTATACAGTGATTATGAGGTTTCATATGAATCCCCCAAGCCATAAAGCAGACTTTCCTAATTGTCAGCTGGACTGTGCAGGGCTTGTTTAAAATAATTAGAGTGCAGCGGCAGCTTCAGCAGCAAACCTCGGTCGTTGTTTTTTTTTTTTTTTCTCTTCCAAACCTCAGTGTAGGTTTTTATATCAGATACTATCAGCTTCCTGTTCATTTTGACACTATCATTCTGCCAGTCTGGAAAGTGGGGAAAAGGGAAGAAAAAAATGATCCTTAATGTACACAAATAATGCAGCCCCCAAAGTCAGGAAGATCCAGCCCCATGTTTGAGATGGATGGAAACAATTCACCAAACAAATCTAAACTGGGGGGGTTAAATGTGATTCTCTCTTTTTTTTTTTCAAGACGGATAGCTGAAATCTTTCTTAATTACCGCTTATTCCAATGACAGAATTGTAATTTATCATTTAGTTGTAATTTGACATATGTTCACACCTTTGCCATTTCCAATTTCCTCCTTCATTCTAATTGTCTGCTTCACTCGCCTGTCATGCACTCCTCTTGGGATTAATTCGAGCTGTCTATCTGCACCGGGCTACCAGCACACTTGGGACTGCCGAGAGCGTGACAGTGTCAATGTGCACACAGTTTATCTAAGGCATTACCCAGCCATCACACTCCCTGAGCCTCTCTTTCCTCACTGTTTACTGTTTATTCCACTTTGCATTTGTGACTTTTCTGTGTTTTATTAGACTCTAATTATGCTCTTGGCTGTCAACTGTAAAGAGAAAACGTTATGTTAATTACAGCAGAGGGGGAGGTGCTTGGGATCAGTAATAAATGGACCAGTAGATGTCTCTCTCTGTCTCTAAGATCCACGCATGATTTAAATACCCTTCTAGTTGCACTTAGGTTTGAATCCTTGATAGATGCCTGTACTCAAACACAAACATGCAAATGTGCAAGCTAATGTACCTTTTTGTGGGCAAACCCATTTTTTTCCCATCTAAGACTAGGTAAACTGGCATTTAGTAAGACCGAAACCTCAGCTTTCAGATAACCATAAGTTTTCTAAGGTCATTTGTTTAATCCATGGATGGTGTCAAAACAAGCACAATAGACAGTGGTGGTAGTGGAGGCATATCCAGTAAGCACTAATAGAGTTCAACTTTTTTTAGAGGAGGGTGTTGTTTTGGTCCATGGGAAACTGTTAATTTCTCCTTCCTGAGGGCATCTCAACTCATTAAAATCCAGCATAATTTCTGCGTTTGACACTTTTTTTGTCCTCTCCAGAAAAAATTCTTCTTGTTTCCAGCCTACCTAAATTATAATAATACAAGATTTCTGTTCTCCTGCTGAATAGATTTTCATCATAGCTAAAACTTCCTGGTAATATGAAGCAGAGGAAATTCAGCTCCCCCCATTTAGTCCATTAGGATGGGCAATACTTCCTTGAATTAGTTGCATATATTCCCTCAAAGGTCTGAGAGAGTGAATGTGACCCCTTTGAATATCTAATTTCTCTATGAAGATGGACTTATATTATTTTCTCCTCTCAGAATTTCCTCAGTTGTACTTCAGGTATTTGTGAGGCTGAGGATAGTCTGTAGCTTAGATTTCTTCTCTCTCTTTCATAATCCAGCAACTAAATTTCTGCTAATTATGTTTCATTCTTTAGCTTCAGACTTATAGCCTTCATTCTGTATACTATAAAAATACTGTGTAATATAATTCTAAGGTCATTATTTCACATATTCTTGGCCTGTGAAGTGGCTGTATTTCTTCAAATAAGCACATTAATTCATATTGCTAAGTTATTTTTATGAAAAACTAATAAGGCATGGTATGAAGAAAGTAAAAGTGTATATAATGTGATCTATAAAGAGAAAAGTTGTGAAATATTGTCCAGACTTTTTTTTTTAAAGTTCAAATAACAGACCACAAATTTCTGGCATTTACCTAAGCTACCTGAACTACACACTTTATATATGAAAATGCATATCTAAGAATATTAAGACCTCTTGTCTTTTTTTTTTAAAGCACCTTTTTGATGTTTCATTTTTATCCTTCTATCCTCACTCTAGGATAAATCGATTCTAAAATATTGAAGTCTAAATTGAATTTTTTAAATGTCTTGCTAATAGAATATTATCAGTTATAATCAAAATTTCAGCAACCTGAATTTTCTAACATTTAATGTTTTTAGCTAAATATACTTAAGGAGAAAAAGTTTAAGAATAATGGGGACAGTATGGGAGGATGAAGAAAGACAGCAGGAGAGGAATGACTCAGAGGACAAGTGTGACTTAAGGGCAACAAATAAATTAAATAAATTCAGTATTAACCTGAACAACCAAGTAATGTTATATCTGAAGTCGGCTTTGAAGGATTTTTGGCGCTACACATGCCTTCTTTATTTGTTAGGTATGTTTTATGAAAATTGATGCAAGACCTTGATTATTGCACATCTGTATACCCACAACACATTTCCAGCTGGCCTTTTTTTCTCAAGGGTGGAATCTCTCTTAATGTATGTTGTTTGTGATCCCCTTATGAATCTAGCTCAGATATTCTTTTTATTAGTACCAGTTATAACTCTTTTGCTGGGTTTCAAGATCATGCATAATTGATCTTGCCCTAAATATACATACGTATTTCCCATTACCCTGTCATAAGACCATGTCACTCTCATTATTGACTGATTGGTTCATTTATTTATTCACATTTGTTCAACAGGTGATACTATTGTGTATAAAGCAGTGAACAAAACGGAAACAGTTTCTACTTTGAGGTGACTAGCTTGTGCTTTGTACTGATTCCCAAGTTATTTCTGCCTTTATGCTCTTGCTTATATTTCACCTCCCCCCTTCATGTACTCTTATCAGCTCTGCAAGTCCAACCTGTTCTTGAAGGTACAGATCAATTCTAATCTTCCTAATGAGGCCTTTGTAACTCACACTGTGCCAGAAAATTCAATTTTTTTCACACAGAAAATTCAATTTTTGATTACATGTTATTTTATACATTTTTAAGGATTTCTTGCATTGTTTTCAACTTTATTGAGTCAAGGCCCATTTCTTCTTCTTATTCTTGCTTCAATGGATCAAGCATTATTTCTCAGGAAAGACTGTGAATCCCATCATTTGTGGAACTCTTTAATAATTTTCATGCATCAAATGATTGTACCTTAGGGGTTAGGACCCTTGATAGATTTGTTTAAAATAATCACAAGGGAAACTGAATTCACTCTCCTGATTAAGAGTCACTGCCCCAACCAACACTGGAGACGGCACACATTGATTAAAAGAGGAACTGATTGATCTGGGCACTCACCATGTTATGTAACCCACCTTACATGGATGTAACCAAATGAAATCACTTTGCTTGTGTCTCTGTTTAAACATTTATGATATAAACGTGGTAAAGAACTTTGGTATATTTGTATGAAATATAACATTCTGTAATGTCTTATTTTGTTGCCTTGTATTTTTTTATTTAAATTTTTTGAGAAAATTTACCATAGGTGACTTTAAAATTTTATTGAATGATGAGAGGAAAATTACCAAGAAGTTTACTATTTATTTTACTTTATTCAAAGGAACTTTTCATGACAAATTATGCAAGTAAAGAATAAAAAAGAAATAATAGAGACAATGAATGTGTTCTAAAAATGTCATTATGAAATTTTTAAAAATCAGGATACTTCATAGAAAACAGGAGATGGAGAAAAGAGTTATTTCTTAATACCTTGTAGGTGAAAGACTTCCTAGCAGAATGTGTAGACTTATTCTGATCAATGTGGTTGAGGTAATTTGGTATGCTCAGCAAAGTGATGTTACAGGCATTCGAAATTATGACTAAGTGACCAGAGAAGCAATTCAGTAACCCATCAAGAAGCCATATGGTCAAGGTGCCTGCTCCTTTGAATGGGTGGGACTGTAGGAAGGAAACTGTAATGCATATTACTCTAAAAAATCATAAAAGGAGAATATCAGGAGATCTTACATAAAACTACAAGACCTAAACATAAATAGGATTCCAGGATCCTGCTGGTACCAAAAAATAAACAAAAAATAACCTGAAATATATGTCGTCTATCGCTAATCTCGTAGAGAGACTATGTTGCTATGAATCTACATTCCTCTATCTGTATTTAGTGAAAAAAAGACTATATGAACATAAAAAGAGATAAAACAAAAGTTTATTTGGTTATGCCACACTAGTCTGCTGCAGATCAACATCCCCAGCAGAAAATAAAAATAGTTAAGCAAAATTTTAAAAACAGTATCTTTTTTAAGGCCATCATTACAGAATAAAAAGGAATATGTAACAAATGACAAAGAGAAAATAAGAGTTAACTTCCAACATATCAGATAGAAAGTCAATATGAATTTATAGGTTTTTTTGTTTTTTTTTTTAAATGGCTGCACCTGCAGCATACAGAAGTTTCCAGGCTCCAATTCCAGGTTTGAATTTGAGCTTGAGATGAATATTCCTTAAACATGTTGCTTAATTCTCTTAGCTTTTTCTTATCTGTAAAGCTTTTGATTTCTCCTTCATCTCAAGCCTTAAATATGTTATAGGTGTTATTTTTCCAAGAGGCTTATGCTTAAACTTTTATATAAAAATATAATTTAGTAATAATTAATCATAATCACGATATAATCCACCTGGAATTTGTTTTTGTTTATGTTGTGAGAGAGTTAAAATTTACTGTTTTCTCAAAGGGATATGGTGTGAGAAATGGTTAAATTTTTCTGTTTTCTCAAATGAACCAGCATGGTTTACTGAAGAGACAGTCTTTTTCCTGCTGATCTACAGCATCTTATTATAAGTCAAGTGGCATTATATATTTTCACCTATTTCTGGACTCCTTGGTCTATGTCAGTGGTTTATTTATATTTCCACCCATATACCTACATTGTCTTAATTATTGTAGCTTAATAACAATTCTAAAAATCTTATAGTGTAAGCATTTGTTCTGCTTATGCCTTGTCTTGCCTGTTCTTGACTGTCCATATACATTTTAGAATCACATCAATTTCTACAGAATAAAACTTCTGGAATTTTCATTGGTTATTATATCTACGTATCAATAACATTTTTACTCATGAATATAATATGCCCCTCCTTATATTAAGGTTTTTTTAATCTCTCAAAGATATTTTGTATTTTTCTGTGTTTTTGTAAAAGCTTTGAAAGATATATTATTAGGTATTCCATGATTTTTGATGCTGTTGCAAATAATAATTTTCTTAACTTTACAAGTGTTTGTGGTTGGTACATAGAAATACAGTTGATTTTGTTTGCTGATTTATATCCAAAGACTATCTTAAATGTAGGTATTAATTCCAATAGATTCTCCAGATTTTTTTCTTAGGATTTTCTACATGCATAAAATACAATATGGAAAACACATTTTTGTTCTTCCTTTTGCATTCTTATTGTTTTTCATGATATGTTGCCCTGACTACTATCTTGAGTACATATTTGAATAGAAGTGATGATAATAGTTATATTTATGTTATTCTTTATTTCAGATGGAAATCTAACTATAAGTGTTTTCTTGGAGGTACCTTTTATTTAAAGGAGAATTTTAAACAGTTTTTATGATAGCTGCCTTTTTATGCAACTTTTGAAATAATCAAGATTTTTTTCCTTTTTTCTGTTGATGTGATACATCATATTGATTGGCTCGTGACTACCCAATTTTTCATTCATAGAATAAATCCAACTTGGTTATCATGTATTTTTTTCCTATAATCACTGAATTTGGTTTGCTCTTTTTTTAAGGACTTGAGAGACATTGGCGTGTCTTTTTTTGATTTTTGTTAAAAGTTATTGACCTTGTAAAACAAATTGGTAATTTCTCTCCCTTTGCTTTTCTCTAAAATAGTTCATATGAGTGTTAGTTTTTCTAAATGATTTGCAGAATTCACTATTGAAACATAGGCTGAAGCTTTTCTTAGAAGAAAGTTCTTATTTAGAGATCAAACTAATTTAATGGATATTGGACAATTGCTTTCATGTTTTCAGTTCTTCTTGTGTTTCTTGATTGTTTTGGTATTTTGTCTTGGGTAATTATTTGAGAGATAGTCAATTTTATCCAAATTTTCCAGTTCTTTGGAATAAAGTTCTTTTCAGCTTGGCGTTATTATTATTTTAATATTGATAATGCCTTAGTGGTGTCCCATCATTTTAATAGCGATAGTTAATATCTTAGCAGTGTTCCCTTTTTCATTTCTGACAGGCTAATTTGTTATCCCTCTATTTTCTTGATCAGGCTAAACAAATTTATCAATTTTATTGATATTTTCACAAAACCAATTTAGACTTTCCTCATCTTGTTTGTATTGTTTTTCTTCTACATTATTAATTTTCACTATTAATGTTGTTATTTCCTCCTTTCTACTATCTTTGGGTTTAATCTGCTGCTGTTTTCTACCCAATTTGAGATGAATAACTTTAGAATATTGATTTTAGTCTTGTTGGATAGAGTAATCTTGGTTGGAGGTATTTGTTTCTTTTCCCTAGCTGCTTTCAATATTTTCTCTTTGTCTTTAATTTTGGTCAGTTTGTTTAATGTGTCTTGGGGCTCCTCCTTGGGTTTATTTTATATGGTACTTGTTGTGCTTCTTGGATTTGAGTGAGTGGTTCCTTTCCCGTGTTAGGGAAGTTTTCGGCTATTAAAATATTTGGCTCTTCGAATATTTTTTCTGTTCCTTTCTCTCTCTTCTCCTTCTGGCACCCCTATAATATAGATGTTGGTGTGTTTAACATTATCCCAGAGGTTTCTGAGACTCTTTTCATTTCCTTTCAATCTTTTTTCTGTTCCACATCAATGATTTCCACTAGTCTGTCCTCCACCTAGCTTATTCGTTCTTCTGCCTCCTATATTCAGCTGTTGGTTGCGTCTAATGAATTTTTTTATTTCAGTTATTGTATTTTACATCTCTGCTTGCTTAAGTTTTAAATCTTATATTTCTTTGTTCATTGTTTCCTGTAAATTATCAATCTTTGCCTCCAGTTTATTTCCAGTGTCTTGCATCATCTTTAGCATCATCAGTCTAAAGTCTTTTTCCTGGAGGCTGATAATCTCCAGATCACTTAACTGTTTTTCTGGGTTTTTTTTTTTCTCCCTTATCTGAGTTATAGTTCTCTGCCTTTTCATTTTTATAGGTTTTTGGTGTGGTGTCCTTTTTGCAGGCAGTAGAGTTGTAGCCTCTCTTACTTCTGCCCCCCTTGTGGCTGAAGTTGGTATGGGGGCTTGCTGTAGGCTTCCTGATGGGAGGGACTGGTGCCTGCCCACTGGTAGGTGGGGTTGATTCCTATCTCTCTGCTGGGTGGGGCTTTGTCTCTAGGTGAGATTAGAGGTGGTTATGTGAAATTAGAGGTGGTTATGTGCATGCAGGGTCTTTAGGCAGTCTGTTTACGGATGGATGTTTGATCCCACCTGGATTATTGTTTGGCCTGGGGCTTCTTAGTGCTGATGAGGGGGGCCAGATGGTCCCCAAATGGCCACCTCCAGAGAAATGCAGGCTGATGAATATTCCCAAGATCTTTGCCTCCAATGTCCTTCTCCTATAACGAGCCACAGTCACACCCTGTTTTTGCAGGATTTCCTCCAAGAACTGCAGTCAGGTCTGACCCAGATTCCTATGGAGCCTCTGCTTTTCCCTGGGACCCAGTGTACATGAAAGTCTGTGTGTGCCTTTCAAGAATGTGTTCTCTCTTCTCCCAGTGCCATGGAGCTCCTGCACACAAGCCCCACTAGCCTTCAATGCCAGATGCTCCGGGAACTCTTTCTCCCTATGCCAGATCCCCAGGTGAGGGGACTTGATGTGGGGCTCAGAACTCTTACTCTTGTAGGTGAGTCTCTGTGATGCAGTTACTTTCCAGTCTGTGCGCTTCCCACCCAGTGGGTATGGGGTTGCTTATATCATGTAATAGCCCCTCCTACCTCTTGATGTGGTCTCCTCTTTGTCTTCTGGAGTAGGATATATTTTTGAAAGTTTTCAGTCCATTTGGTTGAAGGTTGTTCAGCATTTGGTTGTAATTTTGTTGTTTTTATGAGAGAAGTTGAGCTCCAGTTCTTCTGTTCTGCCATTCAGTGGCAGCCCGCTGTGTTCCTTGCCCAGTGCTGGCATGAACAAAACAGGAAATAATGATTCCTAAGTATAAAGGAAAATATTGATCATTTGTATATATTAAAATTAAGGTGTACTGTTTATTCAAAGTTACAATTAAGAGAGGGATAAGTAAGCCACAGGATGGAAGAACATATTTGTCACACGTGTAACTGACATTTGTAGAATATCTAAAGGACTTCTAAAAATCAATAAGGGGATTTCCTGTCATTGCTCAGTGAAAATTAATCTGCGTAGCATCCATGAGGACGCAGGTTCAATCCCTGCCCTTGCTCAGTGGGTTAAGGATCTGGCGTTGCCATGAGCTGAGGTATAGGTCTCAGTTGCTATTTGGATCTGGCATTGCTGTGGCTGTGGCTTAGGCCAGTGGCTACAGCTCCTATTCAAACCCTAACCTGGGACTCTCCATATGCTGCAGGTGCGGCCCTAAAAAAAACACACAAAAAAATGAAAATCAATAAGAAAAATAGTCCCTAGACAACCAAATACAAAACTTGGAAAAAACATGTTAAAAGTATTTAGGGGAATGCAAATTATAATCAGAATTAGATACTATTGCACATTTACAAAAACAGCTAAGATGAATAAGACTAATAATACTAGACATTGACAAGGATGTAGCACAATTGAGACTGTCCTACACTGTTATTGGAGGGTTTAAATTTATAGCATCACTCTGGAGAACTGTGCAGTAGTATCTACAAATATTCGTATATACTCTGACTCGGCAATTCCATTCCTGGCTATATACCTATCAGACGAGCACATGTCTGCATTCAAAAGCATATATATATGCTTAAATTGTGTTATTTATACTAGTCAAAAAGTGGGAAAAAATGACCAGCAAAATCAAATGCATCAAAAAATTGTGCTATTTTCACACAATGGAATACTGTACAGCTATGAACATAAATGAAATATTGTTATGCCAACAATATAGATGAATCTCAGGCTATCTCTGTGAGTGAAGAAAAGCCAGACATAAAAGCATGTATTATATACTTCCATTATAAAAATTTTCAATGTAGGAAAAACTAACAAATGAATGCTATTAGACACTAGGATAGTGGTTGCCTTTTTATAGGCAGTGTGGTTGTAACTGGAGCGTTCTGAGAGCTAATATTTTATTTATTTACCTAGCAGTTTATACACATGCATCTATTTTGTGAAGATTCACCAATCTGTCAATTCTCTATATTTTCTTCAACCCATGCTTTGAACTGATTTGTTTTTCCCCCAATTCATAAGCACTAAACCTCCAACATGATAGTATTTGGAAATGGGACCTTTGGAACATAATTAGATTAGATGACATCATGGCAATGGGGTTCTTGCCAAATGGGATTAATGCCTTACAAGAAGAGACACCAGAGACCCTTCTCTCTCTCTCGCTCTCTGCTTGAGCACAGATGAAAGGTCATGTGAGAAGGTGGCCATCTGAAAGCTAGGAAGAAATCTTTCACCAGGAATCCAATGGTTTGTCACCCTGACCCTGGACTTCCCAGTCTCCAGCATCATGAGAAATAAATTTTTGTTCTTTTAAGCACCCAGACTATAGTATTTTGTTATCGTAGCCTGAATAAACTAAGACAGCTCAGAAGCTCCAGGAAGATAACTACTATATTTTAAAATTTTCGCATCTTCTGTGTGTAGCATTATGCTTGTCTGAAAGTAAGTTTGCGAGAGATTTAAATACTTCCTTCCTTTCAACATGCCCTTTTAGTCAAAGTAAAAATCTCACTTCCTTTCTATAGTTTGTCTTACAAAAATGAAACCTCATCTTTTCTATCATGTAAAACTTGCAATAAATAGCAGCGAATATACTCTTTCAAATATACCCCTTGCAGTTTCACAACATCCTCTTCCTATTTCCCCCACCCTCCACTCTTTTGGATGCTTGTACCACTGGTTTACAGTCCTTTAGAGAATGACTCACCTCACCTTCCAGATCATTACTGCAATTTGGGTAGATCTGTCAGAATTTAAATCTTAATGATAAACTAATGTGTTCCTAGTGCAGTATAATACACTTCCTTCTGTGGGCTAAAAAGTATTATCTGGGATCTATTAGGTAGAACAAGGTGGTACATAAAGATATTTCTCTATTTGATCATATATTATTGGAAAATTCAATTCCAAATTTTCTTTCTTTATTTCATTTTTGATCCTCATTCTGGCATGTAGAAGTTCCCAGTCCAGGGATAGAATCCACTCTACAGCAGTGGCAAACCGTATCCTTAATCTGCTGTGCCACCAGGGAATTCCAAATTCCACATTTTCTGAGGCATTCTGTAATCTATAATATATCATATTCTGTATGTTTTTCACTTTAACTCAATAACTGTTATGAAATATTGCAAATCTTCCTAATATATATCTTTCATTCACTGACTTTTTTTTTCATTTAGGTTTTCATTCCCTTCTAAGCCTTTATTTTTTTGCCCCACCCCCAGTATATGGAAGTTCCCGGACCAGGGATCAAATCCAAGCCACAGCTGTGACCTATGCTGCAGCTATGGCAACACCAGATTCTTAAGTCACTGCAATGGAAAGGAACTGAACCTGTGTCACAGGGGCGACTGAGCCACCATAGAGAAAATGCCAGATCCTTAACCTGTTGTGGGAACTCCTAAGCCTTTGTCAATTATTTGTTTGTAGGTATTTCTGAGCAGTGCTCCTTAAAAATGTATACTCAAATATGGACTACATTTATATCTCTAATTTTAATTCTTTCAAATACCACTCCCATGTTCCCACAAAAGAGAGAAAAGAGAAATTATCCAAAGCAAGACATTGGTTCTGTTTATATGAACCTGCGTCTTGAAATATAAGTTCAAAGAGTGATAATATAGTGATTTGCATTTATGTAGCTCTTTGCTTTGCATAGTTTATCTCTTTGTGTATGCATATGTATTTTATTAGTATATTTTTGATGTGGCATAAAAAACATAAAAATCTTCTATTACCTATTCTTTAAAATACCTATGTTTCATTCTGTTTTTGCATTATCAGTCTTACATCTACATCTTGGTCAGTTATCTGCCATTTGTTCTTTCAAACAATGAATTTAAAACCACAGTGTTAAACAGTAATTATAAATAAAGGGTACCCTTCTGCTGAGTTATTTCATACTTAACTTTGTGTCTCAATTGCATATTTTATTCTTTCTGGCATTTTTTTTTCATAATAGTGATGACCTACTTTTAAAATAATCACAATGTGTCTATCCTAAAGAGCCTTAATTGATAACCAACTTATTGATCACAGCTAATTCTTTCTCCTCTGTTGCTAACTGGTTGAAAATCCTCTTCTTATATTTAACCATCTTAAATTGCAGATTTTTCATGTCTTTTTACCTTGATCCTCCAAACCTCTTACCTTTGAGAAGTAACCTCATTTGGGGTGATTTTGCATCTCTCCTTTCTTCCCCCACATTTTGACCTTTGTCAAGATTTTACCCTGAAATGTCATCATATCTCCTTTGAGCAGCATTGACAATCTCTGCTACAAGATTGAATCTCCTCCACAACAATTTCAATTGCTGCCTTTCAATTGTTTGGGCTTACTGTTCCATAAAGCAATAATAAAGAAAAATCCTCTCCACAGAGATAGCCTACATCCAGTTGGTAGAACGCAAACATAATTAATGCATAAAAGAAGAAGAGTTAAATTTGCTTTATAGTACTGTATGTTTCTAAGAAAATCCTCCTCCCCTGCTTTTTGGCTATACCCTTATCAACAAACACGTATTGCACATCCTAACAAGTGTTGATTGATAAGCACATTGCAGTCCCTCTTCACAAGTTTAGTGTATAAATTAGTCCTAAAAATTATATAAAATATAATGGCCAATTTTTCCATACCTATTATATTTTCTTTACTTATCACTCTAAACCAGTTTTCTTTTTAATTGATTATGGATATTAAGTTTTTGCATTTATTTTTTTTCCTAAGAATTCTCTTCTTACACCATCCCTGTGACTCTATTCTTTCAGTAGCTCTTAATAATGGACTTGGCATCAATACTTATAAATTAATTTCTTTAATTTGTTATTCACTACCCTGCCATTATGTTGGACCATTGTTTCCTATTAGGAAATCTGTTGCTTCATATGTACAGAGTAGAGGATATTATGGAGTTTCTTTATACCATTTTTTCACATCAGGCATTATATAGCAGGTCAGAATAACCTCGGCAAGTCCAGAACAAGAGATCTGGTTAAACCAGAAGGTTGGAAAGAATATGGCAAGGTGGACAAAGAAAGGATACAGTTGGCTTATAATGGGCATGCAAATACCACAGATCTAAGTAGAGACACAAAATCCAGAGTCTATGTGATCAAGTTTTCATTTAGATCAGTGATTTAACCACAGGCATTTTGGTTGCAAGTGACAAAAATCTTAATCAAATTTAGTTTTTAAAAAATGCTAACACAAATAGACTCTTACTGGCTTCAGAACTATATATAACCATGGGTTCATGTAATAGCTCCACTTGCCTCAAGAACTCCTTCAGAAGAAAAAGTGTTCAGAGCACTCAGACTAGTATGTTCCACTTAGACTTGGTCCAGCCTGAGTCTGTTTCTGAAACAAGTGCTGTACATGTGGTGTGAACAGTGTAGTGTCAGCCCTACCCTAACCTGTGTGAAAAGCTCTCCTTCACAAGGGACAAGTGATTATCTTAGCTGAAGAGGTAAGGGCACTGGGAAGGGAAAACCAACAGATGTGCAGTAGCTGGCCAAATTCATTATGGTTATAAGCAAACAAGTCAGAGGAAGTAGAAACCAATCTTATAAACATTTTGCTACTAGAGGGAAGCAGGGACAAAGAAACACTGGCTACAAGGGGCCAGAACCTAGATAAGAAAGAAGGCTTGGTGGATATCTCCAGAACCCAAAGTCAAAAGCATTGACCAAAAGTGGTCAGAACCATGGCAGAAGTGTGTGTGACGAGTATGGAAACAAGATCAAATTGACATTGGTAATTAACCAATATCTTGGGAGGCATAGGCTCCTCAGTACACTTTCTCTTCTAGCTGAAACAGAGTGTGGGTGGAATTAAAGTCACAGACTAAGCAAGTAGGGATGCATTCTCAGAATGGAGGAACAGTCACAAGCCTCCTTATAATACGTATTTCCCCTTTTCTTTCTTTTTTTTTTTTTTGTCTTTTTACCTTATCTAGGGCCGCACCCACAGCATGTGGAGGTTCCCAGGCTAGGGGTCTAACAGGAGCTGTAGCTGCCGGCCTACGCCACAGCCATAGCAACGCGGGATCCGAGCCGCGTCTACAGCCTTCACCACAGCTCACGGCAACACCGGATCCTTAACCCACTGAGCAAGGCCAGGGATCAAACCCGCAACCTCATGGTTCTTAGTCGGATTCGTTAACCACTGAGCCACGACGGGAACTCCTTCCCCTTTTCAAATTACTCACTCACTGCCATGGAATTAGATGGACCTATCAGATAAGGAGATGTACTATTGCTCCAAATAAATGTTGGGATTCTTTTCTTTTTCCAAACTGGTATTTGACATAGAAGAATTTGTTCTGTAAAAATCCATGTACCCCACTTACTTAAGAAACTTATATTCCTTTTTTCTTTTTTAACTGGGGTATAGTTGATTTACAGTGTTGTGTCAATTTCTGTTGTACAGCACAGTGACCCAGTCATACATACATATACATTCTTTTCTCATATGATCTTCCATCATGTTCTGTTCCAAGAGACTGAATATAGTTCCCTGTGCTATACAGTAGGACCATTCTAAATGTAATTATTTGCATCTACCAACCCCAGGCTCCCAGTCCATCTCTTTCCCTTTCTCCTCCCCCTTGGCAACCACAAGTCTGTTCTCTGTGTCCTAGAGTCTGAAGAAACCTATATTCTTGCATCAACTTTTAAACATTATTTTCACCCCTTATATATTCATTACTTTCTTTTGTTCCAGTTTTTCTGAGGGTCATATACTATCCAGCTTTACTATTTATTCCAGCTCTACTAAGTAACCATAGTCAAATTTCTAAAGTTCTCTAAGTATTCATATTTTCATCTGTAAAGTGGGAATAATGCCTGTGGCCAACTCAGAACTTTGCCTTGAGGATTTCCAAAGCTGATCTAGGTCAAACACCCAGCACAGAGCCTGGCCATTAGTAAACACATCTTTGATATCCTTTCTATATAGAAAAGAGTGACAAAATGACTCACGATCTATACTTTTTCACACAATGGCTAAAACAGTGCCTGAATTGCCATATACTGAATTAGAATTACATGAAGACAGAGTCTCAGATGAACACAAAATTCTGGTAAACTGATGGGTCAGTGCCTCTGAGTTACCTGTTTTCATGAGTTACTTATAAATGAGGGAGTCCTGCTCCTTTGGGGAGTCTCTCAGAGGAATAGGAAATAAGAGACAGAAGAATCGGAGATGACAGGATGGAGACTTTTCTCAATTGGGTCTGATATTCCAGGACTACGCCTGTGGTAGGAGGAAAGATATTTTAAATGAAATTTCTTCATAAGGGGCTTAATGAGACTCAGGCACAAATCATGCTATCTCTAGGGCCCAGATGACAAAAGTGTACCGCAGACTTGGAAACATGAGCTTTATACAGACTTTTTCATGATCTGTACTCTGGCTGAAATTGAAGGGCAGTTTGTCCCTGGGAAGATGTGGAAACTTGGGGAATGTTAGGACATCAAGTTCAAGGACAGTGCTGGTGGTGTGGTCCCAATCCACGAGCTATTGGTGCATAGTGATGGCAGGCATTCTGAAACTTTGATAGCAATTTGACACTGCTATGGCATTCGAGAATTTGCTATTCTTCTAGAAATTCACTTTTATTGTCTTTTACAAATGTATTGGTTTTGTGTCAGATTAGAGGAGAAAACTCTTCCTTCTAGCACAAGCAGTTTGAGGAAAACTGCTCTAGGGAATGTGCTGGGTATGACTGGAGATGACTGCCAGCTCTGGAGGGGGCAAGTCACCTCCCTTACCTGGGTTTCTGATAGTGAATAACAGTAAAAATCTGAAATGGGAAAGCTTGAATGAATTTTTCTCTGAGCATATGTGCACTGAACACAAGGGTTTTGATGACTCACTGTGTGCAACCCTAAGTAAAACACATATTAGTCTTCACTGTAAACATGATACCCACTAGATTTGCAGAAGGAACTGGGAGACTTTGGCCTGAGAACTGAGATCATGTGTCAGGAACTGAGGGGCAATGAGTCAAGAAATTTGGATTATTAATATCACTGTTGTATTATTTGATATGCCTAGAAATGTGGGGGTTACTATCGTATTAGTTTCTATTAATGTCTGTGTGTAGTAAATGATAAGTAACAGTTGAACTGATTGTTATAGGAGAAAAAAACACAACAAAATAGCTGCTTGGTCATCCCAATAAATAATAGATCAAAGCATAGTCATGGGCCAAAGGAGAGTCTGAATAGGAGGAAATCAGAGTGTAGTGAGAGGAGGACACCAGGAAAGAGCTCTAGTTGTATTTATTTGTGGACATAAACCAGATCTGAGAAAAGAAACCAGAGACCAGAAATAACTTATGGCTTTTTTTCCTCAGTTAACTCTATCCAAATAAAAAGGGGAGTGGATTGCAACTAGGGGGATATTAAAGGATCTCACAAGCTAGAGGAAGAAAATTCTGTGTGAGAGGTAGGCAGACCTCAGGAGCTTAGACCCTGGTATTCAAAACATGCAAATCTTAAACACTGAGATAAATCCTCTTCTCCTATGAGGTGGTAGTTTCATAGATGTATCCAGTGACTTCAATGTAAAGAAACTGAAGAAATGAACCCTAACCTGGTGAAATGTAAGAGTTTCATTGTTTGATGGTAAATGACATGAGCCTTGAGAAAAAGATTTTCAGGAAACTGAGTTGAGTGGGTGGGAAGAGCTTATTCAACACGCTGCTGACCTTGTAACCACGAGTTACCTGAGGTCTCTGTGCTTGTTTCCTCCTCTCTAGGAGATGACTAATAATCATAGTGATTTTATAGTATTTAGTGAGAAAGTGGAAATTAGTCTTGCTGGTGATCACATGTTCCCAGCAGAATGTCAATGCTATTTGCAATGAGATATGATGAGGTCAAGAGGACGAAATGTTTTCAACAGGACACACACAAGGCTGCATTCCAAAGCACAATAACTTTAAAGACTTCTTCTGAGTGACTGCTGCCCTTCACCAATGTTACTCCAAGTCTCCTTTGGTTCTCCTTCCTGAAAAAGATAACAGTATTCAACTAGTTCTCATAATTCTAACCCTTGCTGAGCATCAACAAGCACAAACAATCCCTATAAAATACCCCTCCTTATTCTTATTCTCACAGCAATGTACACAGGGGATCTGTGCAACATATTTTCCCTTTGCTGCAGCAAGCTAAATAGACCTAACATTTTTTTATTTTCTTGACTCCAAGGTTGTACTCCGTGGCCCTCACTGGTATTTAACAACAAACCCTTTACAATAGAGGAGGCAATGAATAAAAAGACTACATTCTGTCATGCAAGAAGGCCAGGGATTCTCCTCCCATTTCACAAACAAGAAAACTAAAATGGACCTAGAGAAGTAGTTTTCTTCCGATGCAGAATATCATAGTAAATGGTAAACTCAGGATTAGCCAAGTATACAAATCCGGTAGTTAACATTATTGTAAGGTTTTTTGTTAAAAAACTCATGTTGAGGAGAATGATGGAAGAGATGATAAAGGGCCAGAGTAGACAAAAACAATTCCTAAAAATTGCAAAAGCAAACCCAGGATACCTGGCCAAGGTGTTAGTGTATTCCTCTACTCGATGCCATGCTAACAGTTACCTCCACTGCCATCCCAAATGCTCTCAAATTCTTTCCAGCTATGGGTGACTTCACTCCATAACTCATTCTTATGAAAAAGATTCTTACAGAGCCAAGAACTGAATCATCTAGTGCTTTCTTCTCCCCTTCTAGATATACAAAAGGAGAAAGCCTACTAGTTAGAGATGAAGACAAAAGTTCAGATCTCCTTACTGTACGATGCTTTTTTATGATAAAAAGTGAGCTAATTAAGTTCCCGTGTTGTGGATTTTATATATCTTCTTCACTTATGAACATGTGTCTGCCTTTCTCTAAGAACAGTACATACTTCTGCTGAAGGTTTACCAAAACAGGCAATAATTTATAAAATCCTATGTGCATACCCTGTGCCTCAAGAATCTTAGCTTTTCTCAATAACTTCATCATACAACTTTTAACTCTTCCTTTTAAAAATTCTGTAATTTCTTATGTCTTAAGGAGAGCACCACACTCTTAACCCAGCTCGTCTCTCTTCAATAAATAATAAAAAAAGGAAATTTATCTTATTTTTCACTTGATTTATTTAGTAGATTACTAAGTCACTTTCACTTTAAGTTTTAAAGAATTTTAGCATATCTACTAAGGACACTCTTTTTTGACTATCTTTGCTAAGTTACATCAACTTTCCTACACACATCTGTTATTAATTCCTTGACCTTTGCTGTTTTTCTTATGGTCCTTCTTAATTTGTTCATCAGTGTTTCCACGTGCCATCTCTCTAGTTATACTTATGTGTAAACAATATATGGTTTTCACCCTCTTTGGTAATCCTAGAAATGAAATCTACTAATGTAATAAAGTACTTCTCACTCTTTGATTTCATGTGTTAGGTATTTACTTTAACTTGCACAGTTGTAAAGAAAATCCACGGAAACCAAATCATTTTCTCCCAAGTATGATTTCCCAAGTTAATGACAATATTAATTTTTGTGTTTATCCTAAACTGTACAGCTGTAAAACAGGGATGGAAAATATTTGGCAACAGGGAATGCTATCCCCTTCCTATGACAATGGTTTGTAAGGCTCTTAAGAAAATCTAGCAACTTAAGAGTTCCCCGGTGGTCTAGTGGTTTAAGGATCCAGCACTGCCACTGCCGTGGCTCAGATTGCTGCTGTGACATGGGTTCAGTCTCTGGCCTGGGAACTTCCACATGCTGCAGCCAAAAAAAAAAAAAAGAAAGAAAGAAAAGATGTCAACTTTGGTGTGCCACTGTCGCGCGCAAGGGATTGGTGATGTCTCTTCTGCAGCACCAGCACCAGGATGCGTGTTTTATTCCTGGCCTGGCACAGTGGGTTAAAAGAATCTGGTATTGCAGTTAGGTCACAACTGCAGCTCAGAGAAGAAAATCTGGCAGCTTCCCCCCTACCTCTCAACAAACCTATATCCTACTCCTGATAGGTTATAAAGTTCAGCTCTTTTGGGTGTTTTCTTCTGATATTTATTTTTTTAATTTTTTTAATTGAAAAATAATGAATTTATAATGTGTTAATTTCTGGTGTACAGGAGAGTAATTCCATTATATACAGTAACATATTTATATATATTTTTCATATTCTTTTCCATCATTAGAGGATACTGAATATAGCGTCTTGTACTACACAATAGAACTTTGAGGCTTATCCATTCTAATATAATAGTTTGCCTCTGCTAAACCCAAACTCTCAATTCTTCCCTCCCCCACTCTCCTCCCACTTGGTAACTACAAATGTGTTCTCTATGACTGTGAGTCTTTTCTGTTTTGTAGATAAGCTCATCTGTGTCATATTTTAGATTCCACATATAAGTGATATCACATTATCTCTGCATTTTTAAATAATATGTGTTTACTGATACTGGTTTTTAGTGGTGCTGGTTTGGATCTCTCAAATACGCCCTGATGCAAGCCGACTTCTCCCCTCATCCACAATATTGCAGCTCTATCGTAATGTGTACTTATAGCAGTGCTGAGCGCTTACCTCCTGTGAGTGTATCATTTTAATTCATAGATAAGCCATGCATTTTAATATAACTGCATGTTTTTGTACAATTCGTTGTTCTTTGTACAATTAATATTGAACCTTTTTTTTATTTGCTTAGTTTTTCATGAAAACATCATTAATATATTCCCAAACTCTCCAGTAAGATCTCCACTGAGTACCTAGAAGACAGCAGAGGCTTTATGTGAGAGGACCTAGGCACTTCAGTACTACGATCCCAGATGGGGTTGAGTCATGACAGAGCATTCAGATTCCTTCTGTTGAGCCTCTGGCATTTGAGAGTAGTTTGTTACAGAAATCAGTCTTTCTTGACTAACAGACATACTGCATTGTCTTTCAGCTCCAAGACTTGCTGGTAAGAGATCTAAGGTTATTCTGATGCCCGAGTTATGTCTTCATTTTGTCCTTGTTATATATTTTTTATGGGTCTTTTTGATTCCTGCTTTGGGCAGTCTATAAGACTCATGTCATTCAATTCTTGTGCCTTTATTTCCTCTCACATCTCTTTGGATGTGCTGTTAATTAGACATTAGAATTCCTAGAACAATTTCTATTCTGTATTTATCTTTTTTTCTATTTTACAATGCTTGGCTTTTGTTCTACATCTTGGAAGATACTCTCAAATTTAGCTTCTACATTTTTGATATAATTTGTCATATTTTAATTTTAATTTTTTTTTTTTTTAGGGCTGCACATGTGGCATATGGAAGTTCCTGGGCTAGCTGTCAAACTGGAGCTACAGCTCCTGGCCTACACCACAGCCACAGCAATGGGGGATCCGAGCTGTGTCTGTAGCCTACACCATAGCTCATGGCAATGCCGGATCCCCCACCCATTGAGTGACGCCAGGGATTGAACCCACGTCCCCATGGGTACTAGGTGGGTTTGTTTCTCTACACCATAACGAGAACTCTCATATTTTTAATTTTTAATTTTCCATAACACTTTTTTTGTCTTTGAACTTTACTTTTAAAATAATCACCTGTTCTTATTTCATGAATTCAGTATCTCTTATTTCTCAGAGTTTATTTTTTCAAAACCTGACTGTTTCTCTTAGCATAAAAGCCAAACTCTTACATTTTTTCTGGGGTCCTTATAAGACCTCATACTCTCTGACCTTGTTTGCCCTCTCTGACATCCTCTCCCTCTTCATTAACCTGTGCTCAATGCATTTCATCTAGTTTTCCTTCTCTACTTTCTTCTCCTTCTTAGCATGTGTGTATGTATGTACGTATGTATGTGTGTGTGTATATATATATATATATATATATATATGTATGTATATATATATATATTTTTTTAAACGTATTCTCTTACCCATTGTCTTATTGTCCACAGTAGAATCCAAGCTCTGTTAGGTTGGTATTTTTTTTAACGCTAGTTCTTCAGTTCATAGAACTTTCTTGGAAGGTACTGGTGCTAATTAAATACCTTTGAATGGATCTTGAAATCACATCTGTATTCAATGCACTATAGGGAAGCTATCAGTTAAAACATAAAAAGGCATTTTTCTGAGAAACCTGAAAACCTTAGGGAGAACATTCAGTCTCTCTTTAGAACTCCCTCAATAGATAAAACATGAATTCTTATCAACGATAACATTTTCTGCCTCCAAAGTTTATTTATCTTGTTCCTTATCCTCCAATAGCAAGTTTCTGCAGCTATCCTAAAGAATATGGTACCATCTGACTCAGCATAGCCTTCAGTCTTTCCTTTGTTGTTTAGATGGCCTATAATGAGATTAGCAAGATACTGCTTTCTTTATCCTTTTATTTTTGATACTCTTTCCATCCCTTTAATCATTTAACTTTTTCACTTTTCTTTTTGTCTTACAACTCTTTCTCAGTTACATAATCTCTATTCATAAGTGCTCGTTGTTTAACAAATCCCAAGTTAGAGATTGTGGGAGGAAGAAGTGGAGTTACAGAAACAGCCAAAAAAAGTTTGTTTTCTATGTTTCTTTATATAACTAGATTAAAAAAAAAAGCCTAACTTATCAATATTTACAGTAATTTAATTATGCTGTTGTTTTGTATCTTTGATTTCATTTACCTGTTTTACTGCAATTATAGATTATTGAATTAAATATTTCCTTTTACATGCGTGTTGCAAAATATACTATTCTTGTACCACCTGAGGATAAAGTAGGATAAAACCACACGTACAAGGGTCACATAGTACCAGGGCAAACGCACATTTATGAAATTGAGGGGAGTCTGCTGCAGGGGAAACTAGTCCGCAGCCCTGACCTCCTTTTGGTGGAGAACTTGTTTGGTCTCTAGGAGTGCGTCAGAACGTTGCCAATAGCTGTCAGCCCCTTTAGGAACTGCCTCACCTGTAGGAAACTATCTTGAAGCCGCATTTCTTCCTTGGATAGCCTGCATCCAATGGCTGATGTGTGAGATTAAAATCTGTTCATCTGAGCCCTATTCTAGACCGTTCTGAAGGGTCAGCAGGCAGCAAAACTGCCATTGAGCCTACATGATATCTTGACTTCTCCTTCCATCCAGTCCCGCTTCGTTTCCTTTTGTTCCACAATTATTGACAAGAAAGTGCACAGAAGACCTCAGGAATAGTCAGAGGAGGGATGTAAAATGAGAAGGTGGAGGTATATAAGGAAAAGCTACCACGAGGAAGAGATGCTGTAAATAAAACTTAAGTACTTAAGCTTTGGAATATTAAGCAGATTTCATTAGTCAAGTTGGTTTGACTCTGCTGTGGTAACCAGTAAAGGCTTGGTACAATAAAGGTGTGTCTCTTTCTTAGGTTACATTATAATATGGGGTGACACCTCCTCAGGATAACCCTCCTCTCAAGAGTCTAGTTCCCTCAATCATGAGGCCCCATCATTTTAGAATCCATTCTTTCTGGCTATGCAAATGGGGAAGAACATGCTGGAAAGATGGAGCACTGGCTGTTCACCTGGATGTGAAAGATGTAGACACCACTTTGGTCAAAATTATTTGTCCTAAACCCATCACAAGATCTAATTCTCATGCAAGTGAGGAAAATGAGAAATATTTAGAAGAAAAAGGAAATGGAATCGAAGAGTGACTAGCCATTCTTAGGAACAGAGGTGTAAAAGTGAAAACTATTTCCGATGGAATGAGAAGAATGTACTAACACATAAATTTAAGAGACAGTATGATACATTTAGAAGACGAGGTAAGGAGGGGCAGGGAATGAGGTTAAAGAGGTCATCTAGGACCAGCTCATAAAGAATGACATACTAAGGGGTTTTGATCTTATGATAGAATATTGCCATTAAATATTTTAAGCAAAAGAATGGTGTGATGGGGATTTTTGTTAGTAAGAACACTCTAGGCCTTACCGAGGATAGAGTAGGAGAAGAAGACGGGACAGGGCAGCAACCTGGAGGCAGGGAAATTAATAATGCTATGTAATATGTTTTCCATCATATACTGTTACCTGATATTAAATATGTAACTGAATAATTGTTTCTTAATGGACATATTGTGCGGTCCTCTGATTTGAACTATATCCAAGAGATATGATATAGAACATCTTTATCCTGTCAATTCATGATCTTTTTTTTTTTTTTTGTCTTTTCCCTTTTTATCTAGAGCCGCACCTGCAGCATATGGAGGTTCCCAGGCTAGGGTTCTAACAGGAGCTGTAGCTGCCGGCCTCTGCCACAGCCACAGCAATGCGGGATCCGAGCCGTGTCTGCAACCTACACCACAGCTCAGGGCAACACCGGATCCTTAACCCACTGAGCAAGGCCAGGGACCGAACCCGCAACCTCATGGTTCTTAATCGGATTCGTTAAACACTGAGCCACGAAAGGAACTCCTCATGATCTTTCTTTTTGGAATAATTTGTTTCACACTGAACTCTATCAGCTTGGTTTAAGTTTAGCTTTATAAAACAGTATCTTAAGTAACAATTGCTTAAATAATACAGATGTATATTTCTCCTGCATATGAACTAATTCTGTAGATTATTACAGCACTGTCATGATGATTTTGTGGGCATCAGGAATCTGGATTCTTTCCAGCTTACTGCTTTGCCATCCTGATCAAAGATGGCAGTTGAAGTTTCAGCCATTACCTTTGTGATCCAAGCAATAGGAAGTGATATAAAGGTTGAAAAACAATATGCTTCTTCCATTCTTGTAAGAAGACTACTCAGAAGTTCCACATCACATATCCCCTTATACCTTAGTATCATTTACGCACATGATCAAACCTAGTTGTAAGGAAAGTTGGTCCTTTATTTGTATGGCAATACACTCAGTTAAAATCAAAATTATTTCCATTTCTTAGAGAACTGGGAAAAAGCACTTGATAAGTATTATACAAAAGTCTCTGCCACTACCTATTCAAGTTACTGTCATTAGCCTTCCAAGTTTATTTCACTCACTATCTACTATCATAGTGTCCCTTTGTAAAAATTTACATCCCACTTATTGTTTTCCTAGGAAATACTAATCTTAAGAAAGAAGCCATTCTCCTTGACTGATGTTTCCATATGGAGCACCCTTTCCACAGGGCCTGTCTTCACATTATCCCCACTCTTTGAGAAGAAATGAATTGCTAATTGGTGGTTGGCCAAAGTCTGACCTTCATTGTCCAAGGTTCTTTTTTGGACAACGCTACTCTAAAAAGAAATTGAAAACTCTGAAGATTAGCATTCTTTTCCCCTTTCTCTGCCTGAGACCTGTGTGAGGCAAAGATCTCTTATTTTTAGATCCTTGAGTGGGCCACCTCATGGCCTGTATACTAGGAGTCGGGATTAATGGTGGTGGGAATATGTGCAGACACATTTGGACACACATCTAAAGCAGTACTCTTTCGTTAGTTTTTATTAAAACTAAAGCTGGTATTTTGATCTTTTGCTTCTGAATTCTTTATCTTTCTCAATGGGTTATAAGTTCAGGAGTGGAATTAGCATGATTTAGTTACTCTCTAATTCTCCATTATCCTGGATTATGACAGAGACTCTAGTGATTTCAAAATTTTGTTTTCCAGGTAAAAACACAATGAATGATGCTGCTTCATTAAAAAAAAAAGAGAGAGAGAGAGAGAGACAAACTGGAGAGTTTTACTTATATAAAGAGGAAGGCAGTTTCTCAGTCCTGTTGTGATTGCCCGATAGGAATTCAGGCTCAGAGTTGTGAGAGTTTCCATTTTTGAAGAGAAACTAGAAATGTAGGTTTTCATATTAAATCATCTGTTTTCAAAATACTGGCTAAATTTAACAAAGAAACTCTAGTGAACCACACAAAACCTGTCTACATATCCTTTAGCTGCCAGTTTATTTTAAAACCTTATCATTATCTAAAAATTCCAGTGTATTTATTCTAGAAGAGCAGGTTATTATTTCTCTAGGTTACAGGGGTTCACATAATTGTGACTGGGCAACTTAGATGAGAATAAAATATGACTTTAGGGAGAAAGTCCCCCAGCATGTATGAAAATATTCATGGTTAAAAGTAAGGGCTACTCAGTGCAGTCTAAATTTAATGACAACCACTAGCTGAAAAAATGATTTTCCTCTGAAGATGTTTGTTTGCTTGTTTAGAAGTAGTGACTGTATTTTTATAAAATTAAAATTGAGAAAATGATAATTGTTACAAACACAGCCAGAAGCTTGCTTATCATGGATATTCGGGTAGTAGAGAAGAGATAATTAGAATGTTCTTCCAGCTAAAGCAGCCAGCCCATTTCAGAGGTATAGTAGGACTTTAAAAATAGAAACGAGCTGAGGTAGTGTCACAGGGAACATTTCTAAGGCTCTGGTGCATTGACAACTCATAGGAACAGGGGAGTTTGGGCTTTCTCTCTCCCTCTCTCTCTCCTATTTCTTCTCTCTAACGGTGTGAGTATATTTCCCAAGAGTCATTGCATAGTGTTTAAATTTCACCACACATTCATGCATCAATATCTTTTTTTTTTTTCAACTTCAGGACACAGGGCTAAGTTTATTTTTCAAATAATGGAGGTCAGAGATAAGCCATAGAGGTTGCAGCTTGCTCTGGGAGGAATGCTCATATTTCATTAACAGGTGATTTCAGTTAACAAAGTACCAAATACAAGATTTCATATAAAATCTAGAATATCAACTTTATCTCTCTCTTTTTAGATTTTTTTCTTTATATTTTTATGATGTATGCCCAATCCTAAAATGTAGAAGTTTAAAAAATATATATGTGAGAATAGATCTATGGAGTAAGTGATTTGATAGCATTTTAAATCATTTTAGCTGGAATTATATAGAAAAATAATATTCCAGAACCAAACTTGTATCGTTATTTATTATATTAAGTCCATTATATCATTGCTGATACATTAAAAAAAAAAACCTTTACACTGATCCAATGTGACCTAAGGGTGAAAATACTATCAACAGATATGTAATATTTCTTTTTGTTCCTGTTTCACTAATGAGCACTTGACTTTCAATTATTCTTATTCCTAAATCCTATGTAAGACACAGGAAAAATTAAGTCTCCTATTTTCATTAAGATCATTCTGCTGTTTTGTTCTGTGTGTCACCTGAAAAACTAAAGAAGAGTAATGCATGTGATAACTGAAAGGCTTATTCATGTTGATTAATAAAGGGCTGTCTGTTCTTTCTTGGGTGGGACATATTATGTTTATTGCTCCTGAGGTATGGAATACTGAGGAAACTCAGACATCCTAACCTGTAGTATCAGGCAGTAAAGTCAATTTCACTGTAAAGTACAGCTTCTCAACCTGGCTTCTGGGGTTTGTTAGATACTTTTTTAAGGGAGTCAGTCATTCATTTCCCTGGTCAGTCCTATTCCCAACAGACAGGACTGCCACACACTCAGCAGCTCCCAAGAGACTTCTAGCAGATGACCTATTCAATTGATCAGCCAGAATGTCGGGAAAACACTTGAAAATCAACTTCCTTCTACCCTTCAGAACTTGCTTGCTACCTGAGCCAGGAAGACAGTTCCCTAGACCTCTTTCACTACTTCTCCTTCAGCCTGGGGTGCTGTCTTTTGGGAAGTGTATTGGCACCATATGTATGCCCTCTTAGTCTGTCCCTCTCATCTCATGCTTGTCAGTATATGCCTAGATCTATTTTCAGAATGAATATTCTCTTCCATCGAACTATTTGTTTATTTGTACATCAATAACACACTGTCTTGATTACTACATTGTATAGTAAAGTCTTCTGACTTTTTCAAGGTTTTCTTTGATATTCTAAGTCCTTTTCATTTCCATATATATTTCAGAAATTGCAGATCAATAGGTACAGAATAACCCACTGAGATTTTGATTGGTATTGCATTCAACCTAAAGATCAATCTAGGGAGAACTGATATCTTAAAAAATACTGAGTCCTTGAACTCATAAACGTGATACATCTCTCTGTTTATGGAGGTCTTCCTGAATTTCTTTCAGGTCTTTGACCTTATTGTCACAATGTTTCCTATTTCTTATTCTGATACTGCTGTGCATGCTGTACCTCTGTCTGTCTCTGTCTGTCTGATTCTCTCAAGAGTCTTTCTCTCAGAACACTTGTTCTGAAAGAATTATGCTCTCCATAGACAGAAAGGCCCACATGGCAAGGATTTGTTGTCTCAAGCCAACAGTCAGTGAGGCCTTGACACCTGACAATGTTTATATATGAGTGAGCTAAGAAGAAATAGATCCTCCTCTAGTTAAAAATCAAGATGACAACGCTAACCAGCACCTTTGATGGCAGCCTTGTGAGTGACCTCATTATATGACTCACTGAAACTGTGAGGTAGCAACAGATATCAAATATAATGGTTTCTATTTACTTAAGTATCACTATAACTTATATTGTCTGTGTAACATATAAAAATAAACATTACTTTTCTTTTTTTACTATTTTTGGTCCATGCCTGCAGCATGCAGAAGTTCCCAGGCCAGGAATCAAACGCATGCCACAGCAGTGACCCAAGCCACAACAATGACAAGGCCAGGTCCTTAACCTGCTGGGCCACCAGGAAACTCTTTTTTTAAACCATTTTAATAATGTTATACCAATGTCTACAAATAATCATTTAAATCGAACCAATTAATTGATACCAACTAGATGGAGGATTTGTTTTTGTGTAATACTAGAACTATCTGGTTATCAGTGATGCTAGAAATGTTATAAGCATCCAACAGACACTATAACAAAAAAGTAGCATCTTCCATGATGCAAGGTTTAAAGTAGAATGCTGTCTAACCAAAATAATAAAACTATATTTAAGGGGAAAAGGTATAATACTGCTTCTGCTTTAAGTTTAAATTAATTAAAATGAATAATTCAGTTGATCATTCTCATGTTTCACATTTCAAATGGTTTATTTCCACATGTGACTTGTGACACACCAACGTACTAAAGAGGGCAGATTCAGGGTGTGTTCTGCTCAATTAAACTATCACATTGTAAGATGACTATGTATGTTGGTAGGATTTTTTTGAAATCACAAGGCAAAGCAAAGACTGACTCAAAGACTCAAGTCACATTTCCTTTTTTCCTGTTTCATATTTGTATGCATTAATTCAGCCAGCTACTCCTCTACTATATAAATGTGTGATGATAAACTTCAATTTCTGCCACATACGGTAAAGAAGAATTTCAAATTCTTCTCAAACTGGTCAAGGTGAGGGAGTCTCAAAGACAATGATGGACAGATGCAATTTTCAAGAATTTTCCTGTTTGGAAGGAACATAGGCAGATGTTACAGGGCTCACAAAGGCTAGTATTCCATGGCAAAAAGGCAATTTGTCTTATTTCTCATGTTCTGTGCTGCCCTTTCTGAGCAAGGATTTCTTGCACAGGTTATGTGTCTCTCTTGTTCAGGTCAGACTTTGTAGTGCTTGTGGCATTAATTTAATAGTAAGAGAACATGCTGGAATTCTCTAATGCAATTCACCTCTAGAAAAAAGGCAATGTATCACAGTTTAGCACTTTTATGGCACTGTCTTATTTGGTCAGATAACCACTGTTTAAAGAACACGTTGACACTTTTTATGTGAATGCTGTCAAAGTGCTCTACTTGGGTCATATTCACATTGGAAATATGAAGTTAAAAGTTACACAATTATTCAGAATTTTTAGGATATAGTTGATTTTTTCCCTTCACTTTAGCTATCGAGATTTTTTTAAATCAAAATTGTATCAACCTTTCTTTAATTTCAAGTACACAAATACAGGTAAAATTGTCTGTGTCTGAAAACAAATCATTACAAGGTTGAACACACAATAGGACATGGAGGTGAGAAAAGGTGACTTTTCAAGTTATTTCAGACAGTTAATGGAATTTATTTTCTTTAAATGAAATGAGTCTGCTCTTGAAATCCCCCATTGTGGGTCAATATTTAGGAATTTGAGATTTTCTTTTTTTGCATTCTGAACTTGCCATTGTTTTCTTTTTAATTATTATACTTGATTTACAATGTTCTGTCAATTTCTGCTGTATAGCAAAGTGACCTAGTTATACATATATATATACACACACATTCTTTTTCCCTCAAGATTTAAGTGTAGTGACTGTCCAGTTGGAAAAAAATAACCTCTTTTATTTCAGACAGATAAAAGTTTTCCCTCTTGTACCCTTTTTCCTTCACCGCTCCCCGATTGCCATCTAAGCATCGGATGATGGCAGCTTTCACGAAGGATTTGGGGCAGATATTTCTGCCCCACTTCTTTCTGGCCTATCCTCAGTTAAATCCTTCCTGGACTCCGTGAGGTGCAGCCAGTCTCCTCCTAGCTGGAAGGAGTTTGGCAGCATGTGCTTTCAGGTCCCTCGTTCCTCACAGGGACTCCACCTGCAAGGTACACACTGACGTTTCCTTGTCTTGAAACCACACCCCATCTTGTGTCTCACCAGCACTTTCAAATCCTCCATAAGATCTTTTTGAAAATTCTAGATTTCGCCTAATGTCCTCTAATTTTTATGAGCAATGCTCAAGCTGATAAGTGTGAAGTACGTTTCAGATATTTCCTTATCTATTATGCTACTATTTTTATCCTGCTCCTTCCACTCAGTTTTGGCAAATGACCATCTGTAAATCATCTCTTCTCAGAGTTCTAGCCCAGAAAAGTATGGCAAGCTCTTTCTGCTTTTGAATTTCCCCTCAATTTATCTGAGGCTTCTATCATCTTACTCTTCCTGTGCACCTTAGGTTTATGGAGATGAAAGTGCTAGATCTTTTCTCGGTGACATCTGCAGTGTTTTAACCCTAGCCTTATCTACTACATAGTTATCCAGCTACTCCCTATCTGCCCATAAAGTGCTTTCTCCTGGATTTCAGACCGCTCTCTAGAAATGCTCTTTGTTCTATGCTCTTTATATCTTCTATATAAGAAAATAAATGTCGTTGGTCTAATGGGTAGAGAGCCCTAGGAGAAGTAGGCAGTAGGAATTATGTCAGGAAACAAAAGGGAAAAGAGGTCAGACAAAACAAAACTTTTGTACTAGATCTCCAATATCTGCTTGCTTAGAAGTAAGAGGACTCCTTGGAGTGTGGATAGTCTTTGTAAGAAAGCAAAGATCTCCAAAGGTGGGAGGCTAAATCTGGAGAAGTAGAGAGTTGGATAGGTGTCAAGAGACTGGGAATGAAAGAACACTGATTATAAGTTAATGGTTACAACAGGAGCCTTAGTTTTTTTTCCTGTTTTTTTTTTTTTGTTTTTGTCTTTATGAGACTTAAATCAACAAAGTACCTTCCTCAAGGGCAAGATTCAGTCTTACTATCCCAAGATTCATCAAATAAAATGGAGGCTTTAGACTTCATTGATGTAAATCATAGAATATAATGTTATAGACTATAAAGTTATAATTATGCACTTTACACATATTTCAAACAGTCAGAGCTTGGCATATTAATATCAACTCTAAGGATGCTGCCAGAGCAACCCCCATATCACATCACAGAAACATGGGTTCTTAATTTTGTAGAGCTGGAAGGTCTCAGGGGATGTCTCCAGCCTTTCTCTTTTGACTCTTTTTCCTAATGAATTTAAAATTTAAGATAGATATTCTATTAAATGAGTAATAGAAGGTGTTGACTTATCAGAGACAAATTAACACTGAAAATAAATAATCAGGTTTGGGGAGTTTGAAGAGATGCAGAACGCTTGGTTTAGAATGATTCATCTGAATGCTTCCATTGAGTTCTCTCATTTCTTCTGGTCTTCGCTGCTGTTCCCCTCTTTACTGAACAGTGAGACATATTTGGACCTAGGTCACTTTTCCCAGATTTTCTCTCCCCAGATCACTCACTCAAGGCATTCGTGTATATGGCAGAGCTTATCAAAAGTTTGCAGAGGGGTTTTAATCATAACAATTAAAACTCTTTAATATTAAGTAGCAGACATCTTTGTTCTTAAACATGCTTTAAGCCTGAATCACTGGTTATTTCTCACTGACAAATTTCTTCTGCAGACTCTAGCTACATAATTGTTATTTAGTTCCCTTTCACTCTTCCCTCTCCTCAATTTTCATTTCCTTCGGTGTTTTCTTTTTATTGTGAACTTGTGTTCTTCATGTTAAAATTTGTAGAATTCTATGAGAACTGGGTTTTAAATGTGCCCTTCTCAGGCTGATAGTCTTATGACTAGTGTCAAGGGTTCATCAACCCATGACTATTGTTAAGTTAAATCTAAAATGGGCTTCTTTGGGTCATGTGATTTATGAGAATTTGAAAAACCAATTTCCTAATTCTAAGGTATGTTATTATTTTACACACTGAGATGTAAGGCTGAACTGGTCAATTTTTCTTGTATCTGTCTTTGTGGGAAGATAATTTTCAGTCCTATCATTTAGTCTAAATCCTTTGGCTTTTTATAGGAATCTTTAGTCCAGTTCTTTGTGTACATGAATCCAAGGTCACGTATCATTTTCCACATGGCCCTTTAAACACAGGGCTCTGAATTAGAGGAACTGGCAAACTCCCCTAGGGGAGCTCCCAGCTTTAGCACCTGCTTTCATCTTTGGATTCAGGCTTTCATTTCATTTTTGTCTTCTGTGGAAGCTCCCTTTTTACTTGCCAGCTCAGATGTGAATTAAAGAAAATTAGAAATACTCCAGCCACTTTTATTTTGTATTTAATGTTTTGTAGGCAGAGCGTTTTCAGGATATTTTGTCGACTGTTTCCCGAAGTGCCAGTTTCTTGCTTCATCTCTCACTCCCCACCAGGTTCTATTGATTTCATAGGCAGTGCTATTCAGTTTTCATTTTTGTGGGGACTCACATTTGAATATTGCAAATATTTCTTCTAGACTTTACCTTTTCTGCACAAAGAAGCCTAATGAGGTATTATTATTATTATTATTATTATTATTATTATTATTATTATTTTGCATTTTAGGGCTAGACCCTTGGCATATGGACATTCTCAGGCTGGGTTGAATCAGAGCTGCAGCTTCTTTCTACACAACAGCCACAGCAATGCCATATTTGAGCTGCATCTGCAACCTACACCACAACTCAACGGCAACGCCAGATCCTTAGGCCACTGACTGAGGCCACAGATCAAACCTGTGTCTTCATGGGTCCTGGTTGGGTTCCTTATAGATGAGCCAGGATGGGAAATCCTGTGAGGTACTATTTCAAGCAAAGACAATTTTGACTTTAAAAGAAATGTCTGTGACATCTATTAAAAGACTACTTCTTCATACAACTATGTTATGTTTTCTAAAAATTTACCCATAAATCATTAACATTGGCAAATAGTAGTAATTTCATTGTTTGGTCTTTCATTTCAAGGATTTTAAAAAAGTAATGATGAATGGACCACATCCTGCTTGGGCTTTATTTTATTTCTTCTTTCTGGTGTCAGAGTTTGGCAGCCCTTGTTGAGGCTTATGCCCAACTGTCTAAATCAATGTGTCTTCAAGTGTGACCTGTGGAGTGATGTTAGTTCATAAACTCCTTGTTATTGGTCTCTGGGAAGTAAAGTACAAAAATAAAGTATTTAGAAACTTTTATGGTTTGACATTGCAGAAATATCCAAACATGGTATATAAGCTAGCCTTATTGAACAGGAACTAGACGGATCATGCTGATGGCAAACTCATGTGATAATTTGCATTTGCTATGTGATAGACGTGCCTAGAACAAACTCATTTTAGTCCATGCAAAATGAGGGTGGTGAGATAAAAGCTAATCCTTTATAAGAGATAGTTTGAGAAGGATTAGTCTAAATTAATAATGGGTATTTTAGACTTTCAAATGGACTCCAATAGTTATTGCTAGGGATATATTCAGTTATTCAGAATATATCAGTAAAAAGCCCAGTTGTAGATTTTGTTTTCTGAGGGACCATTGTCTTTAATCTGAAATTGTATACTCACACCTCTCATATGCATACCACATAAAGGAAAAAAAATCAAGCTATAAAATTAGGTACCGCACTTGAAGTGCCTGTACCACCATCCAGCTATTATACCAGGCAAGGACAGCATAAAAGTTGTCACCATTCAAGAGTCAGTATAGTTTGGGAGTTGAAAATCCAAGCTCTGAACCAAGAAGGCTTAGTTTTAATCCCAAATTCCCTCTCTTAGTAGCTGTGTGATGTTGGATAAGTTACTTAAAATTTCTGAGCCTCACCTTCCTTATCTATAAAATAAAGACTTGTGGTAGCAGTCTCATGTCATAAATTTGGGAAAATCTCAGTAAATGTTGTCATCACCATTTTTGTTACTATTTCATGCCCTTAGAGCAGAGAAGAATGTTATGGTAATACATGCATCTATCACACGTGTCTATCCAGCACATACATATTTTTTGAACTTTAATAGTGGATAAGAAAATACAAGTATGCAAGTTTTAAATGTATACTTTTACTCTCTTCTTAATTTTTATAACCCAATAGCTTTTCCTTCCTCACTCCTAACTCTTCTCCAAGAAGCTCTCAGTATCTTCACTCACCCCAATTTTCAAATATTCTTGCTTGTCATCATTCTTTATGCAATACACATTTATTATGCACCTTCCATGTGCCAGGTAGTGATATTGGCTCTTGGCATAAAGTCAGGAATCAAATACTGTTGCTTTTTTCAAGTTTATACTTTGGGTTATCACATATATGATATAGATGAGTATTGTAAATGCTATGATAAATACCTGAATGAGATAGCATAGATCAAAAAAGAGAAGTCTCAAAATTCTGTATAAGGAGGTTATGAAACATTCCATAAAATAATTGATGCTTTGGCTGATCATCAATAACAGAGGTGTGTCCAAGAGGATCAGGAAAAGGTGACCAGGTAAAATATTTTTCAGTCAAACTAATGTTAACAGTAATAATTCCAGAAAGGCACATAGAGAAAACTTCTTTTTATAAGAGGAGGTTGGTGGCAGAATTTTTTAAAATGTCCATCACAGTCAGACCCATGCCAAGATTAGATCCCTGCCTAGATTAGATCCCCTAAGTTTTACAAGGCAGGAGAAAGATCAACTTTTGCACTCTGTATTTTCACCAGACCTTGGTTTTTCAGAAAACCATTGATTGTCTTCATTCTATTTCCTTCACTTTGCTGTGGTCAAAGAGACAATCAGAAAAAAAAAAAAATCAACTTGTTAAAGATCCCAAAGTGAAAAGAAGCTAGTTAGTTGCTCAGAGTAGGGAAGCCAAGTGGAGAAACATAACCAGCCAAGGAAAGGAGGGAGAAAGCCAGTAACTGCTGGACAAGAATGGCCCGCCCCAATCTGTAGCAAGCCTGAGAGCTGCAAACAAGGGACTCAGACATGCACAGTACAGAAGGCAGCTCTGCAATACAATCAGCGGGGGGGAATTTCTGGACTCAGTTAAGTGACAGGAAAGTGCCAAAGTGTAGGAATAGTTAATGAAATGAATACTCCTGCAGCAAGTTATAAATTGAATATATTTAAATCTACTACCGCATTCCATAATTTAGATCTGATTTCCTTGAATGCATTTTCAAAAAGAAAGATAGGAATGGTCTAAGCTAGAATTTCTACTCTTCACTTTATTCCTCTTTTCCTAAATTTCAGTCTTTTATAGAAATAGCTGCAATAATGCTTTTATTTCTAATCCACATCTCTAAGGCTAAAGAGAGAAGCTAAGCTTGTTTATACAAATGAACTAGTTGTTTCCTTTCTTATGTGCCCACTCACTAAATATCTGCTCACCTTTATATTCAACCAATGCATACACAGACTCATGCACTACAATGCATAGAAAGAAAATGTTGTAGACACCCTCGATTAGTACACTACAACTATACTTAATTTAAATCTTTGTGGGGGGAGGGGTGGGATATTTTGGATTTCTGCTTTAATTTGTGAAAAATTCCTCTCCCTGTTTTAAATCACAGTGGAGAATGGAAAAGGATCCCTCTATGAAAACCAGATTTCGTGTGACTGACACATACTGCATTTTTAATAGCCTAGACTGAAATACATTATTCAAAATTCACTGTTGTCCAGCAGTTCAGCTCTGCTGTGGATCGTCATACTTCTAGTAAGTCTGTTGTCTGTGAAAATTCAAATTCTTTTTGTGATCAATACTAGTAGCCACGATCGTATTTGCCTGACCAAGTAGAAATGTAGTGAACCAGGGAAAAGGATTATCATATCATATTTTGAAATCAGATAATTTTGAATCAGTATTCACTCTGACTTATCTCAGTGAATATCTCAATACATCTAGCCATTCTGAGTTTGATTTTCCTTTGACTGGTGAGAATAACATTACATTTACACAAGGGAAGCATTCCATTTCAGGTAATGTTGCATAGGTATAGGTATTACTTCTTATTAGCAGTTACTGAGCCCTTACAGAGTTTAAGAAATTCTTGAAGCTCAGGGATGACATATTAAGAGGTGATGTTGTTTATTGTTATTCATCTAATAATGAATATAATCTCAACTTTTCAAGATCAAATACACATATCGTATGGCAACCCAAACTATCAGAGCATGCACTGTTATGGCTAGAACTAGTTAAATGGAGCCCATGCCTTCCTCAAATCAATATACATACAATAAAACAATCATATAAGACTTAGAAAGTTTTTACTTGAGATCCGATTCAGCTACTTGATATTTAAGTCATTTATCTGATCTGAGCATCACTTTCTTCATCTGTGAAAGAGAGGTTATAATAATCCCTACTTCAAAGATTCTGTGAGATTCAAATGAGATAATGTAATACATACACTTTGTAAGTGATAGTATAAAGCCTTGTACAAGGGTAAGTTTTATAATTATTGTTATTGCCAACGTTTTCATTTTTATCTCAAAATATTTGCTCCTATCACTTTGAAGGATGCTTTCAAGATCAAAGTTTTCAGCGATAAACTGTCAGTGACTTAGACTTCCACCTGCCTTAGGTTGATACGTTTTTCTATCTAAACTCATATAGGAACAGCGTATCAAAAACAAGAGGAAAGCTTCAGAATACTTACCTTGCATAGACACAGCTCTTCCACCAGGATAATGTGATCTGTGAACTGTACGCCTTTGGTATTTGTATTTAGCGTTCTTGCTTGTTCCTATTCAAGAGTGACCACTGTAAGTTCATGAGTAGTAGTTTGTAATCAGAATAATATTTCCTAGAGTAGTTTGTAATCAGAATAATATTTCTTCTATTGGGTTTTGGTGAAGGGTAAATGAATTAACATCTGCAAAATCCGTAGTGCAAGTCTCAGTGAAACCTGATAATGTGTCCAGTATGTGGGAATACAATCTCATAAAGTTAATGATCATAGGTTAGCACCAAACAACTGAATCAGGAAGTGCCAGGAAAAAAAATAAAAGATACACAGACATGAAGATCATTAGGAGATGCATTTAATTTGATTGACAGAGGTCTAAGGTATTTTTCTTCTTTGTGTGTTTCCTTTTATTCTTACAATAAAAGATATCTTTTCACCATCAAATTATTATATTTAACCATGAGTAAAACCATGAGTGAAAAATAATTACATTTAACCACGAGAATATCCTATTGGTTCTGGCTTTCTGGAAAATCCTAATATATCGATAACACCAGAAATTTTACCTTAAGTCTGGATGGTTCAGCAAACCCTAAACTTACAGCAACATGGAGAAAGAGAGAGAAATCTCTATCAGATTGACACTGCTGCTGAATATGAAGCCACACTTAAGTAGTAAAGTAGCAAAGAATTACCAGAGAGCTGGAACCCATTACCCAGAGATTACATACTTTGGAATTTTTGAGTCACAAATAGCCAGAATGAAGAGTCTTTATTGAATACTTGGAACATTCATCATGAATATCAGAAACTTATATCCTTAGCAGAAGAACTAAACGAGCCCTAATATAAAAGCAACTATAAATTCATGCTAACACAGATTATACACAAACCTTGGAAGGACAAGCTAATCTGCAAGTTACTTAGTTGATGTCCAGATCTAAATAAACAAAGAGATATACTAAGCTCATGCATTTGAGCTCAATGCTGTCAATTCTGAGGAAGGCGTAAGTTTTCTGTATACTTTCAGCCATCATTTGGCCTCCATTATTGTTGGTCCTGGTCATGGAGCTCAGGATATAGGGTGGAATTAGCTGAACTGAATACAATTCATTGGAATATATGCTACAAGGAAGGAAATTACAGAGGATAGGGCCCTGGGCAGATAGAAACTACAAGTCTATATGAGCCTTGCTTGTGGTTGGCCTGGGTGTAACAGATGCATCATGAGGAACAGAAGATGCAAATACTCACGTCCTTCTCTTGAGTGTGGTGATATGCACAGCTCTCCTTAGTCTTTAATATGGTTATGCATCAGAACTCAATCAGAAAAACAGATCAAGTATTAAAAAGAATAAGGGATCTAGTATAAGACTATGAGTTCTAGTGAATGTGAGAGAAACTGAAGAAATAAAGGTCCGGAAAGGGTGTCTTAATATTAGCGATACAGTCACTAACCACATCGATTTAGTGTGTGTGGAAGAGGCTGCATTTTGGTGCCTGGCATGAAGTGAGACCCTCCGTTGTGAGGTTAGGGAGCATCTATGGAAGCAGCTGCTGTGTGGCACTGTTGGCTCTGAAGAACCCACTGCCTCTGTGGCCTGGAGCCAGGCACAGATGGTGGGCTCAGGGTTTCTGTTGGTTGTCAAGGCTGGCAATCAGGAAGATGAGCTGGATGAGGAGGAGGAGAATAGGATAAACAAGAGAATTCCAGGTCCTGCTGGGCACACACGGGCCTGTTGGTTATGTGTGTGAACACCAAAACCACTAGCAGTCATGGCCTGTGCTCCCTTCCCACCTTCCACATCCCATGGGAGTTGGTCCATTAATTCTAACCTAAATCTGTAGCACTCAGCTTGAGACAAGAGAATTGAGACCAAGGTGACAACACCCACTTAGCATAAATTTTCAGAATGACCTTCTGAGTGATAGGAAATCCTTTGAGGGAGCTTTAGATAGGAGGGAGGAACCATGGTGATGAGCATATATGGCAATAGCATGGAAAAAAACTGTGGAAGAGTGTATGTATTGTCTAAGGAGAGATCTTAGGTTAGTTATACAAGATCACTGATGAGGCACCTATGAGTTGGACTTTTTTCTGTTTTAAAAGAGAGAAGTCAGGAGTTCCCATTGTGGTTCAGCGAGATAAAAACTTAACTAGTATCTATGAGGATACAGGTTCAATCTCTGGCCTCACTCAGTGGGTTAAGGATCTAGTGTTGCCACAAGCTGCACAGATGCAGCTTGGATCTGGCTTTGCTGTGGCTGTGGTATATGGTGGCAGCTGCAGCTCCAATTCAGCCCCTAGCCAGGGAAATTTCCTATGTCACAGGTGCAGCCCTAAAGAGAAAACAAACAAACCGGAAGTCACACACATCCGCTCCCCCAATAAAGCAAAGGTAACGATAATCAGCTCATTTATTATACATTATCACATGCCAAGCACTACTCCAAATACAGTAGGTACATCAACTCCCTTAAGTCTAAGGGCAATCTATGAAATGAGTATTATTCCTGTTACAACAGGGGAGTTATATAACATGGAAACATTAAGCATATTGTCCAAAGTCACACAACTTGCAAATGGCCAAGCCAGGATTTGAATCCAGGCAGTATAGTGCCAGAGTGTGCGCATTTAACAAGGATGATGATCTGGTAGAAAAAGGCAAAGGACCATGCAAAAGGAGAAACTGTATGGGTATAAACTTAGGTGTAAGAAGGTAAATCAAGTGGTATAATAAACGATTCTCTTTGATTCATATTTAGGAGCTTACAGATAATTTGAAGATCAATAGAGAATTCCTATAAAATTTTTAAGAGGGATTAAACACACTTAGGGATTTCTGAGTTTAAAATGGGTTCCTCATGATTAAATTGTAGGTTAATTGTAAGCCAAAGAAATGGGGAAATTTAAAAAGTGTCATAATAATTTGAGTACTATGCTAAATGGTAAAACTCAGCAGTGAAAACATTAGACCTTGTCTGCTTTTGGAAGAGTAACAATGTTTGGTTACCAATTAAAAATCTAAGGCTTCCACACATTTGTACCTTAAAGATGTATGTGCATTTTCAAATTACTAATTGGAACTCATCCCCCCAACCCTGGACCCAAAGTCAACCTCAAATATTAGCTCCTTCATGAAATCTTTCCTTCCCCCATTCAGTAAATGCGGGCATTCTTTCCTCTGGGTTTTCACAGGAAGTACTTTGTTCACACTTCTATCCTAGTGGGTATCACTGTACAGGTATCCCTCACTTTTAGGAAGTTTGCTTTATGCCACTTTGCTTTTATGAAAGATCTAAATTAACACCTGTTTTTGCTAACCTAAGAGGATTCTTTTATACCAAAAAAAAGGGAAAAGAGAAAATGGCATTAGCTTTTGTTTGTAGAGAAAAACTACAAAGACAGTGTTCACCCCAAGCAGTGACAGTGACCCTGAGAGTGACCTGCCAAGCTCCTTACCAGGAAACTCTACTTAGCATCTCAGCAGCAAGTCACTATAGCTTTGGACTGGGTGTGTGATCATCTGTGCTTTATCTGGACTTATTTTGTGCATCCGTTAGCAAGATGTTTCCTATGAGAACTGCTTCTTCATTTGATGTCATTTCACCTTAGGAAAAGTTTCATAGGAATGCCCCACTTTCAGATAGTGGGGTAAACTGTAAGGACGGCATCAGTAAACAGCCGTGTGCAGGGGATCCAGTGGTGCACTCTTTGTCTACCCCTTCAGGACTGAGACAATTATTCTTCCAGGTGTGGCAAGGTTTGCTTGTTGACAGCTTAGGACTGTGTCCTGCTCCGTGAATTGCTCTCAGAGGAATGATCGGGCCTCACCCTCTCCCCCAGGGAATCTCACATTCAACAACTGTTTGAAGTAGGCATCCAAAGGCCCCACCCATTTGCTCCAATGGGAGAAAACCCTCAAGGGACATCTGAGCTTTAGAACTCCCTGGGGGACTGACTGAGTTTGCTGCTGCAACTGCACTACAGCTCAGTTTCAACTTCCATCCAATGCTGCCTCATAGTTACTGTAACCAGAGGACACTAATAAATTTGATGCAAACAGATCTCTGGTTTCTGAAGAAACAGATCTTAACCATGTGTTTGTCTTTACCATTAGAATCTGTGGTTTTAGGGAGAAAAGACATTTTTTCCTCCTGAGGAGTAACCTGTATATAGCTAACATTTTGGTTGCTTCTTATGGCTTAAGCATCATGATCTTAATTTTTTATTACAACACTCAAGATAGGTAAAACCATATTTCAACAATGCGAGGTACATTGTTTATAAGATGCTTAATCAACTTGTGTCAGCTATTAAGGATGAAAAATGCTTATGTAACAGATTACAGCCTACAATATGCATACAAGTACATAGAAATGTGTATTTTTATTTTTCACTTTGATTTTCTCATTTGAACTCTCTATTGTCAGTATAAACAAGCCTCTGAATATATTCACCTCTCAGGAATCATCAGTGATATATTGATATTCATAACTCAGTCCAAAGACTTTGACTGATTTAGCACCTTTCAGATGAATGGCAAAATTCAAAAGCATATTTAGGATGCAGGAGGTTTTACTACATTTTGTATATCGTGAGGCTTGCACAGTTGGATTCTTAATGGAAACTGTGCTTTCCTGAAGTTTAATCACTACGTCAGAAAAGTCAGATTACTTATATTGGATGAATGAATGATTAATTGATTTACCGTTGATTAATACGAACTTGAGGGGTTCAAGACAAAATACCATCTAAACATATTTCAGACAAATGCATGATGATGTTTAAGTTCAATTCCCTGTAATGTGAACAGAAAAATAACTTGATGGATTGCTAGAGAAATGACATTAGTCTGGTGACACAAGAGAACAAAGGGTGAGAAGTTAAATGTGTTATTGGAGATAGAAATATGGGCTAAATCAAGAGCAACTTGGTAGGCTAGATAGAATGTTGTAGGCTAAAGCATACTGAGATCTATTTACAAGTTTGTATGTATTTAATTCAACAATATGAAAATTAGCATATTTACTTGGAAACTCTAGAGGTCATGAAAATTCTTCATTTTTTAAATGCATTGGTCATGCCTGATAGAAGAAATACAATCATCAGAAACTCATGACTTCACCTTGGGAGATTTAAAAGTTAGCTATTCCAGCAGGAAACACATGGATGAGAGTCCTTAGGCAGTGACTTGTTTCCAGCTCTGGCAGATTATATTGCTGGCATTAATCAGGTGTATGTATTACGATGCCTGTACAGCTGCTTAAGGCCATGAGGCTTTATTTAAAAAACCATAAGTGAACCTTTAGTTAGTATATTTCTTTTTTACTTATTTCAAATACTTACCATTAAAGGGACATAGTTTCCTAAAAGAATTATTTTACTATTTCAGTGTGAATTTTAGCAATGACTTTTTTACAGTATGATTTTATGATTCCTGAGCATTCAATGAAAAGAGCTTTGTAATCTTGTCCAAGTCAATTTATAAACACTGAATTCAAAATCAATACTGACATCTCCTAGTTATGACACTTGATAATATTCGTCAGGAATATTTGAGTGGTCAGGAATATTGCACAGAAAACATGTCCTTGGTGTGAGAAATTATGTTAAAAAATATCATGCTGTGAAAAAAAATATACATGGAGATTATTGTTTTTACTCTTACACCTTTTTACTTAAATTTGTTGAAATATGAGCTCATGAAAAGTACAGTTATTTTTGTATAATTACATATGAATTAATTCAGTAAGGTATAAAATCACCTAGCCAATAAAATAAAATCATTTCCCTGTTCAGCTTTAGCAGGATACAGATGCTTGATGAAATGTGAGAGTAACATGAATTGATTGTGTATTCCTGAGTCTATCTAATATCTGCTAGGTTTTAGGAGACAGACAAGTTTAAACTAGTGGATAAGTGATGCAAAATGGTGTTCAATTCAAGCTACACTTGGATGGGGAGAAACTATCTGCTATCATGGTTTTAAATAATGATTTAAAGTTCATTTAAATTATTTGTCAAAAATTTTCAGGAGTTTAAAATTAATATTTGAAAACAGACCCTAAACAGACATAAACTTGAATCAGTTCTTACCCTGGAAATATTGGGAGTGGGACTCACTGAAGGTTATAAATGGGCCCTGACATCCATGTACCCCTTTACGTAATGAGGGAAAAAGATGCTTCTTTGTGTGTGGAAGAGCCATGACATACAACTAAGGATAACATCATCATCACATCGTCATCACCAACAACAGCAACGTAGCAGTATGATCACTCCATAAAGGAAACTTCCCCAAAGGCTCTGTATTAACTCTCAAAATCAAAGACCCATTTCTAAAGGCTCAAGAAAACATCTTGACTTTTTCAACTTTATTTTCCGTTTATGCTCATCCATAGACATGAGGAGAATCTTCTCCAGTACTACCCAGTGTCCATAAATAGCCTCATTGCCCAGGAGAATATCAAGGATGTTGTAGGAACCGAATGAAGTACAATTATGTGAGAAAGCAGCATTATAATGATGGCTGGAAAATCACAAGCTGGATATTAACCAGCACATTTCTACATAATCCATTTCCAAAAAGTATTAAGAAAGGAATCAGATATCTTCATTAAACTTTTTATTTTGAGATAATTGTAGATTTATGGGCAGGTGCAAGAAATAATACAGAGGAATCCCATGTATCTTTTCCTTGGTTTCTCCCAATGGTAACATCTTGTAAAATTAAAGTAAAATATCACAACCGGAATATTGACATTGATAAAGTCAAGATACAATCTCTTCCCTGCAAAGATCCCTCATGTGGGCCCTTTATAACCAAACCACTTCTGGCCTGTCCCTAAACTCTCCTTAACCCTTGGCAACCAATAATCTATTTTATTTCTATATTTTTGTCCTAGAAAGAATGTTACATAAATTGGACCATATAGTCCACAAACTTTTGAGACTGGCTTTTTTCTCCATACAGCCTAATCATTTAAATTGCTGTGTATATCAATAAGTTGTTCCTTGTAATTTAGTTTTCCATGGTATAGATGGGACCACAATTGGTTTAACCAGTCACCTACTAAAAGATATCTGCTTTTCCCTCCCATTTTTCAAGCATTATGAATAAGACTGATATTAAACATGCATGTGCTGGTATTGTGTGAATACAGGTTTTAATTTCTCTGGGATAAATGCTTAAGAATATATTGCTGGGTTGTATGGTAGTTGCTTCCTTAGGTTTTTATCAAATGACTAAATTGTGTTACAGAGCGACTGTATAATTTTATAGTCCCACCAGAAATGTATGAGTGATCAAACTTCTCCACATCTTCACCAGTATTTGATGTTGTTACTTTTAATTTTAGCCATTAGAGGTATATAAACGATAGCTTACTTTGTAGTTTATACTCGTAGTTCATATTTGCATTTCCCTAATTCTTAATGATGTTGAATAACTTTTCATGTGTCATCTGAATATTCGCTTTGTTGGCATGTTTTAATGTCTTTTGCTTATTTCTAATCAAATCATTACTATTATTGAACTTTGAGAGTTCTTTATATTTTTTTATACTCATCTTTTGTTGGATTGCTGTTTGAAAACATTTGCCCCCATTTTTTAGCTTATTCTTTCATCCTTTGGTGCTGGCCTTTCTCAGTGCAAAATTTTTTTATTTTGATGAGACCCAGTTAATCAATTTTTTCCTTATGGATTGTGTTTATGGTGACGAAGAGTAATTTGATAGTGGAGAAATCTGATAAACATTATCTCAGATAGTTTATCAAAGTCACAATCAACAATAGTGAGACATGTTGATAGTATATACCCCTGATAATGATGCGATGAAAACTGTAATATCTGTATTTTCCAAGTCATATTATATTAAAATATCAGACAAACCCCAACTGAGAGACTCTCTGCAAAATATCTGTCAAGGTCATCCAAGACAAGGAAAGTCTAAGTAACTGTCAAACCTGAAGGAAACTAAGGAGACATGACAATTGAATGTAATGTGGTACCTTGGATTGGACTATGGAACAGAAAAAGTGCATTAGGTAAAATTAAGGAAATGTGAATAAAGTATGGAATTTAATTATAATTAGCTGTACCAAATGTACTGCACTAAATTAAGATGTTCAAAATAGGAAATTCTCGGTGTAGGTAATGAGAACTCTCCGTTCTGTCTTCCCAATATATTTGTGAACCTAAAATTGTCCTAATATAAAAAGTTTAAGAAATACACATTTTTTGTTTGATCTGTCTACTGAAAATGTCTAGAAACAATGAACAACCCAATGACAAGGATCGTCCTAGTGGCCAGGAGGGCAGTGTTATAGAATTTTTTAAAAAGCTGTGTTTTGATCATTGTTAAAATTGTATGATGAATAAATCAAAGCCCCCTTATTATTCTCTCTACTTTGTGTTTGAAAATTCCAATTTTAAAATTTAAAAACATGTGTTGACCTTAAAACAGTAATATTTCTGAATGAGCATTGCTTTTTATGATCTGAGATTAATTATGCCTGAACAAAGTTGGACCAGCATCATCTGTGCATTAAATAGGTATAGCCACTAGCCCACTAGCCTTCACCCATACCCAAGCATATGGGTAAAACCAAACAGTCTCTCTTGGGGAAAATGACTTATGAATCAAATTTATTTTAGCTAATGAATATCAGAGTCACCATAATTCTCAGAGAAGTATTGAAGCCTACTTCTAGCTAGTGGATTTCTTCATTAACATTTTACAGAAGCATAATAATCCTCAAGACCAATCTCTTCCTGCCTATTCTATAGTCAAAAACTTGCTATTTGTGGACAAAATGTGTAAGTACAATGAGCTGTTTTACAAATGCAAATACAGACGGTATTGCATAAAAGATAGGCAGATTATACTTAGGTATTCTTTTGTTATTGCAGCTATATATAAATGTATATCTCATGGCCAAGGACCACTCTTCCTGAGTGCTAGAATCTATAATTGCTCAGTATCCTGTGTAAGTGCCAATGAACTCATCATCATTTCTCCTTGACTATTTTTTTTCCTTTTTAATTGAAGAAATATAGTTGATTTACAGTATTGTGTTAGTTTCAGGTATATAGGAAAGTGTTTCAGTTTTATGTAGACATATTTTCCAGATTATTTTCCATGACAGGTTATTACAAGATATTGAATATAGTTCTCTGTGCTATACAGTAAATCTGTTGCTTGTCTATTTTACGTATAGGGGTTTGTGTCTCTTAATCTCATACTCTTAATTTATCACTCCCCTCGACCTCCCTTTCCCTCTTGGTAACCATAAGTTTGTTTTCTATGTCTGTGAATCTGTTTCTCTTTTGTACATAGGCTTATTTGTGTTATCTTTTAAGATTTCACATATTCATGATACCATATAATATTTGTCTTTGTCTTACTTACTTAGTACGGTATTCTGTATGTCCATCACATTGCTGCAAATGGCAATATTTCATTTTTAATGGCTGAGTAATATTCCATTGCATATATGCCACATCTTCTTTTTTTCCATTATAGCTGGTTTACAGATTTCTGTCAATTTTCCAGCTGCACAGCATGGTCACCTGGTTACACATACATATATGGATTCGTCACAAGTGATTAGACATAGTTCCCGGTGCTATACAGTCGGATCTCCTTGCTTTTCCATCCCAGAGGCAATAGTCTACAATTGTTAATCCCAGACTCCCATACCATCCCATTCCCTCCCTCAACCCCTTGGCAACAACCACAAGTCTGTTCTCCAAGTTCGTGATTTTCTTTTCTGCAGAAAGGTTCATTTGTGCAGTATATTAGATTCCAGATATTAGTGATATCATATGGTATCTGTCTTTCTCATTCTGACTTCACTCAGTACGAGGGTCTCTAATTCCATCCATGTTGCTGCAAATGACATTATTTTATTCGTTTTTATGGCTGAATAGTATTCCATCATGTATATATACCACATCTTCCTAATCCAATCATCTGTCGATGGACATTTGGGTTGTTTCCATGTCTTGGCTATTGTGAATAGTGCTGCAATGAACATGCGTATGCAAGTGTCTTTTTCAAAGAGATTTTTGTCTGGAGGTATACCCAAGAGTGGGATTGCTGGGTTCTATGTGTAGTTTTTTAAGGTACTTCTATACTGTTTTCCATAGTGGTTGTACCAGCTTATATTCCCACCAACAGTGCAGGAGGGTTCCCTTTTTTCCACACCCTCTCCAGCATTTGTTGTTTGTGGACTTATTCATGATGGCCATTCTGACTGGTGTGAGGTGGTATCTCATGGTAGTTTTGATTTGCATTTCTCTAATCATCAGTCATGTTGAGCATTTTTTCATGTGCTTGTTGGCCATCTGCATATCTTCTTTGGAGAAATGTCTGTTCAGGTCCTTTGCCCATTTTTCAATTGGGTTGTTGGCTTTTTTGCTGTTGAACTGCATAAATTGTTTGCATATTTTAGAGATTAAGCCCTTGTCAGTTGCATTGTTTGAAACAATTTTCTCCCATTCTGTAAGTTGTCTTTTAGTTTTCTTTTTGGTTTCCTTTGCTGTGCAGAAGCTTGTCAGCTTGATTAGGTTCCAATGGTTTATCTTTGCTTTTATTTCTGTTGCTTTGGGAAACTGACCTGAGAAAACATTTGTAAGGTTGATGTCAGAGAATGTTTTCCCAATGTTTTCTTCCAGGAGATGTCTTGTCTTATATTTAAGTCACACATCTTCTTAAACCAATTGTCTTTGATGGGCACTTGGGATGCTTCTATTTGTTGCCTATTGTAAATAGTGCTGCCATGCACATCGGGGTACACTGTTTTTTGAATTTGGGAGTTAGTCTTTTCAAGATACATACTCAGTGGTGGGACTGCTGTGTCATATGGTAGCTCTACTTTTACTTTTTTAAGGAACCTCCATACTGTTCTTTATAGTGGCTACATCAATTTTACATTCTCTTCAACAGCATAGTAGGGTTCCCTTTTCTCTATACCCTCTCCAGAATTTATTATTTATAGAATTTATTTATAGAATTTATTGTTTTGTCTCATTGTTTCTTTTACTTAGGCACCAGCCTCTTTCTGCTCCTGTTGCTTCATGTTTGACTCACATTTTAAGATTATTCACTTTTATTTTTTTATTGGCCACACCTGCGGCATATGGAAGTTCCCAAGCCAGGGGTTGAGCCACAGCCACTGCAGAAGCAACGCTGAGTAGTTATGTTGTGAGCCACACGGGAAGTCCTATTCACTTTTTGGAGTTCTCATTATGGCACACCAGAAATGAATCCAACTAGGAACCATGAGGTTGCAGGTTCGATCCCTGGTCACCCTCAGGGGGTTAAGGATCCAGCATTCCCATGAGCTGCAGTGTAGGTTGCAGATGCGGCTTGGATTCTGCGTTGCTGTGGCTGTGGTGTAGGCCAGTAGCTATAGCTCTGATTCGACCCCTAGCCTGGGAGCCTCCATATGCCATGGGTGCAGCCCTAAAAAGCAAAAAAAAAAAAGGGGGGGGGAGATTATTCACTTTTCCTGAGTGTTTTCAGTTTGGAATTTTCAAATATATGGAAGTGCACAGCGGATATATTGATTATTCAATTTTACATATTATCAGAGCCAGCCAATCATTTGTACCTATCACTCCTGCCACAGTAGGTAAAGGGTAATTGTTCATATAACTTGGTCATTTCTCTCAGTGTTTTCGGTGATCAGAGCTAGGAAATATTTTCAGTCCATTATGGAGTCAGTCTAGGATTTCTCTTAAGCCTGAGCAGGGGAAATTGTTATGAGACACCAGTGATTGGTTTGGGTGCCAGGAAAGTTTCATAAGAAAAGAAGCCACCTTTTCAAGTTATTAAATGCTCTTCCTTTAAGGAAATGCCGCTCCAGGAAAAATTCCTATTTGTTCCTTCACATTTAATGTCATGCTGTCTCTGTTAGTCTTCTTATACAGTGTCTTCTGCCTTTTAGTATTTATGCTCCAAATGCAGTTTTCCAAAAAAACAAAAACAAATAAGAATACAAATGAATTTTTAAAAATAGCAAACAAGAATACAAACAAATCCCTCCATTCCTACCAGCATGTGCTTTCAATTTCAGAAATGCCTTTTGTATACGTATTCTTCATATGTAAAGACCTATGAGGTCAGATAGTACAGATTTTCTATTTTTCACATCACTGAACTAACAAAACTAGAGACCCCCATTTCATTAACATGTCAGAGAAAAAACATTCTCTCTTTCCTATTCATTCTGTTTTCATAAGGGTTGCCTTTCCTTTCACTCCACTGAAATAGGAAAGCCATGTTCCTTTACCAAATCCCTATACACTAGTGTGCCAGCACACAGACTCAACTATAGTGTGATAGAAACATTCTATAACCCCTCATTGGAAGAAACACTCTATAACCTTCCACTGAATGCAAACCTGTAAGTGAAGATTGCACAAATAAAAACTAGTGGGCAAACCTGTAGAATAAGGTTAGTTTGACAAAGCTATTTATTTCTACCTATTTATGTGATTTATATACCTGATGATGATTTCGTCCCCAAGTGCTCTGTTTTTGTTTTCTCATTGTGATAAAATTGATATTTCTCATTTATTCACGCAACAAATATTCCCTTGATTGATTTCTTTAGCTTTTTTTTTTTTTTATTTTATTTTTTTTTGCTTTTTAGGGCTGCACCTGTGGCACATGGAGGTTCCCAGGCTAGGGGTCAAATTGGAGCTACAGCTGCAAGCCTATGCCATAGGCACAGCAACGCCAGATCCTAGCCACAGCCACATCTGTGATGTATACCACAGCTCACGGCAATGCCAGATCCTTAACCCACTAAGGAAGGCCAGGGATCGAACCCACAACCTCATGATTCCTAGTCAGATTCGTTTCTGCTACACCACAACAGGAACTCCCCCTTGATTGATTTTTAAACATTTTACTGGAGTATGGTTGATTTACAATGTTGTGTTAGTTTCAGGTACACAGCAAAGCAAATCAGTTACAGATACATTCATTCTTTTTCAGATTTTTTTCCTATATAGGTTATTATGGAATATTGAGTAGAGTTCCCTGTACTATACAGTAGGTCCTTGTTAGTTAACTACTTCATATATAGTATATATGTTAATCCCAAACTCCTAATTTATCTCCCCATCCCCCAGCATGCTTCCCCTTTGGTAACTATTAAGTTTGATTTCAAAATCTGTGAGTCAGTTTCTGTTTTGTAAATAAGTCCACTTGTATCATTTTAAGGAATTAGACTACACACAAATAATATCATCTGATATTTGTCTTCTCTTACTTCACTTAGTATGATAATGTTTTGAATACAGTGTTCCACTCCTATAAAGTTATAAGGCCTCTCTCATTCCAAATTCTGTCTTTGGACGTGTATTTTCAATTATATGTAACACTTTTATTCCCTTAAATTTAATAATATACATTAAAAAATTTTTCACGAACAGTGGTCCCACTGAATTGGAATCTGAGGTTGAAAACTGGCCTTTGGAGTCTCAGGGTAAAAAGCCATCAGGCATAAAAAGGAATGCTGTACTGTTTGGAGAAATTTTTCCTAATTACCAAGTAGAAATATTTCTGCTCATGATTTAGATACAGATAAATCTGTTCATCTGTCCAGAATCCAGGGCTTTTTCTAAGGCAATTCTTGGGATTTCACTGTACAATAGAAACATCAAATGGCAGGGCTTTAAGGATGTAGGTTTTGGGATTCATTAACAGGTAAAAAATGCCACCCAGCTTGAGCAATGGCTGCAGGCAAAGGGTTTATGGAATTGATGGAAACAAAGATTTTTAAAGACTAAATGTGGCCTCATAACCAGTTTCAGAAATGATAGCAGCAATGGACTTTTTTTTGATATTATTATTTACATATGTATATGTTAACCATTACATCATCCCCTTTTCTTTCCCATATTCCTTTTTATGTAAACCACTTTAAAATTTAATTTTTCTATTATGTAATATTAACACTGGGTTATGATTAAACTGAAGCAAATGTTAATATTACAGAGTGACTATTGCTATTTGTCTCTTCTAATTTTGAGAAGTGAATAGCTTCATTTGTAATGCTGTGTATAAAATTCCATGGTCAGTTTCAATTAAGAAATATTTCATCCCTAATAAATGTACCCACATTGATGAAAATTCTCTCTGAGATATATTTTAGTAAAACTTCTAGCCTTTAACTATATCCCTAGACATATTGATAAAATCACAAATCCTACTTTTAACAATGCCTGAAACAAATGTGTTTAAATAAATATCTACTCTCTAGGCATCTAATTATGCTAAAATTACTAAATATTCTGAGAAGATCCTTCCATGGGGCTGACCTTAAAACAACTCCTTGAGTTACAAAATATCATAGGTTCTTTATATTGCTTCTAGTTTTTAACCAAGTATTATGATACCCAACTCAATTGTCATCCTTTATTTATCCAACTTGATTGCAAATCAGTTTTGTTATCTCCATCTCTCACTTATTCATAAGTAAAAGATAAAGGAAGAAATAATCCTATAACTTACCAAAGTTACCATTTTGAAGATAATACAAGTAGCCCATATATGGGTATATAGTATGTATGTGTGTGTTCCTTTTCATTTATAATTTTAAAGTTGCAATTTAAGCTTAATTTAGTCTGTGTTTTTTGTTTGTTTGTCTCTTGTCATTTTAGGGCCACACCCACAGCATGTAGAGGTTCCCAGTCTAGGGGTCCAATAGGAGCTATAGCTGCCGGTCTATGCCAGAGGCACAGCAACAAGGGATCCAAGCCACGTCTGTGACCTGCACCACAGCTCAGAGTAACGCCAGATCCTTAATCCACTGAGTGAGGACAGGGATCGAACCTGCAACCTCATGGTTCCTAGTCAGATTCGTTTCCACTGAGCCATGACAGGAACTCCATATTCTGTGTTTTTTTAAATGATGTTAATTTTTCCATTATAATTGGTTTACAGTGTTCTCTAAATATTCTACTGTATAGCAAAGTGACCTAGTTGCACACACATATATATACACGTTCTTTTTCTCACATTATCCTCCATCATGTTCCATCACAAGTGACTAGATATAGTTCCCTGTACTATATAGCAGGATCTCATTGCTTAGCCACTCCAAATGCAATAGTTTGCATCTGTTAACCCCAGACTCCCAGTCCACCCCACTGAACTGTATATTTAAAAATGGCTACAATGTGAGATCCCATGTGGCTCAGTGGAAGCGAATTTGACTAGCATCCATGAGGACACAGGTTTGATCCCTGGCCCTTCTCAGTCGGTTAAGGATCCGGTGTTGAGATGAGATGTGGTGTAGGTCACAGATGCAGCTTGGATCCTGTGTTGCTGCTGTGGTTGTGGCATAGGCCAGCAGCTACAGCTCTGATTAGACCCTTAGCCTGGGAACCTCCATATGCCATGGATGTGGCCCTAAAAACACAAAAAAAAGAAGTTAAAAATGACAAATTTTATGTGTTTATATATATTTTCCACAAAAAAATTATTTACAGAAAATAATTAAAGGAAGTAAAATAAAGCTTAATCTAAAGAAGAGAAGGGTCATATAAGCTGTGTAAATGTTTAGGACTTTTGTGTGAATGTGGGGGGATATTCACACAGGAGAATCTCCAATAATGGAAGTTACACAATGAAGTAAGTCAGAAAGAGAAAGACAAATACCATATGATATCACTTATATCTGGAATCTAATATAAAGCACAAATGAAGCTTTCCACAGAAAAGAAACTCATGGACTTGGAGAACAGACTTGTGGTTGCCAAGGGGGAAGGGGAGGGAGTGGGATGGACTGGGAATCTGGGGTTTTTTAGATGCAAACTACTGCATTTGGAGTGGATAAGCAATGAGATCCTACTGTATAGCACAGGGAACTATATCTAGTCACTTGTGATGGAGCATGATGGAGGATAATGTGAGAAAACTAATGTATATATTTATATATGTATGACTGGGTCACTCTGCTATACAGTAGAAAATTGAGAGGACACTGTAGACCAACTATAATGGAAAAATAAAAATCATTTTTTAAAACAAGAAGCCAAAGTTCTAGGTGCTATGCGTGCTTGATTCTACTCAGATGTTATGGTTGTAGGCTCCCAGTTAACAGAGCAAGGCAGCAATATGTGTGTGTGTGTATAATAACCCATGAATATGCATATATCTACAAATATTTCTACATATCACTCTTTGTATCCATAGTAAATAAAAATGAGTGTATTCTTATGTATACAACTCTAATTTATTACCACCTAGAACATTCTAACCTTCTCCCCTTGCTCAACTATAGCCTCCAAATCCAACAGTCAAACATCTAGTTCCCACCACCTGTCAGTCATTTACTAAATAGTTCAATTCCAGGATATATATATTATGTTTTCAAAACTGTTTACCCACACTTTCATAGGAAACAGCTTTTTTAAATGAAAGTTTAGTGTTCATGTACAGTTTCTTTTGACTTTGCTCTTGTAGACATTCATTTGCAAAGTTGCTTGAATCAGACCCTGATTGCCTTATACCCTTTAGTAAAGGTGTTTAATACCTTGATAATTCATTTAGATTTTTCTCCTCTTATTCTGTATCCCATCCTGGATTTTCCCAATCTTCTAAATGATTTTTTTATTTTTATTTTTTTAATTTATTTTTGCATTATAGCTGGTTTACAGATTTCTGTCAGATTTTCCAACTGCCCCGCGTGGTGACCCGGTTACATGTACATATATGGATTTGTCACATGTAATTAGATATAGTTCCCCATGCAATACAGTTGAATCTCCTTGCTTTTCCATCATTAAAGCACTAGTTATCCCCATTCCCTCCCAGCCCTCCCCCACCCCTCGCCCGCCCCCTTGGCAACCACAAGTCTGTTCCCCAAGTTCGTGATTTTCTTTTCTGTTGAGATGTTCATTTGTGCAGTGTTTTAGCCTCCAGTTATAAGACATTTCATGACATCTGTCTTTCTCCTTCTGACTTGCTTCACTCAGTATGAAGGTTTCTAATTCCATCCATGTTGCTGCGAATGACATTATTTTATCCTTTTTTATGGCTGAATAGTATTCCATCGTGTATATATACGACATCTTCCTAATCCAGTCATCTGTCGATGGACATTTGGGTTGTTTCCATGTCTTGGCTATTGTGAATAGTGGTGCAGTGAACATGCGTGTACACGTGTCTTTCTCCAGGAAATTTTTGTCTGGATATATGCCCAAGAGTGGGGTTGCTGGGTCATATGGAGGTACCTTAGGAAACTCTACATAGAATTACCATATGACCCAGCAACCCCACTCTTGGGCATAAATGATTTTTTTAAAGCTTGCATCCATTTAAGGCATACTCTTTGTGCTGTAAATTTGTATGGGTTTTGACAAGTGCTTATTTTCTTGTAAATACTAGACACTCTATACCACTACATTATGATACAATACTATTGCAATATTATACACAATAGTTTCACTACTTAAAATCCCCTGTACTTAACCTGTTCAGCCCTTTTCCCTTTCCTACTGAACTCTGGCAACCAACAATCTTTTTTCTTTTTTCCATTATAGCTAGTTTACAGTTTTCTATCAATTTTCCAACTGTACAGCATGGTGATCCGGTTACACATACATATATAGATTCATCACAAGTGATTAGACATAGTTCCCGGTGCTATACAACAGGATCTCCTTGCTTTTCTATCCCAAAGGCAACATTCTTCAACTATTAACCCCAGACTTCCATACCATCCAACTCCCTCCCCCACCCTCTTGGCAACCACAAGCCTGTTCTCAAAGTCTGTGATTTTCTTTTCTGTAGAAAGATTTATTTGTGCAGTATATTAGATTCCAGATATAAGTGATATCATATGGTATTTGTCTTTCTATTTTTGACTTACTTCACTCAGTATGAAGGTCTCTAATTCCATCCATGTTGCTGCAAATGGCAGTATTTTATTCTTTTTTATGGCTGAATAGCATTCCATCGTGTATATATACCACATCTTCCCAATCCAATCATCTGTTGATGGACATTTGGGGTGTTTCCATGTCTTGGCTATTGTGAATAGTGCTGCAATGACCATGCGTGTGCAAGTGTCTTTTTCAAGGAGATTTTTGTCCAGATATATGCCCAGTCGGATTGCTGGGTCATATGGTAGTTCTGTGTATAGTTTTCTAACGTACCTCCATAATGTTTTCTATAGTGATTGTAGCAGCTTACATTCCCACCAACAGTGCAGGAGGGTTCCCTTTCTCCACACCCCCTCCAGCATTTGTTGCAACCAACAATCTTTAAGGTCTCTATAATTTTGTCTTTTCCAAAATGTCATATTATTGGAATAATACAACATATAGCTTCTGTAGCTTGATTTCTTTCACTTAACAATATATATTTAGGATTCATCCATGTCTTTGTATGACTTGATAGCTCACTTCTTTTCATCATTGAAGGTACTGCATGAATGTACCTTATTCTATTTATCTATTCACCTATTAAAGAACATTTGGTGCTTCCAGTTTGGGGGGATTATGAATAAAGCTGCACATTTGTGTGCAGACTTTTTATTGTTTTTTTTTCTTACTGTTAAGCTTATGAATTATTTACACATTTTCTATCAACAAATTCTTTATTATACATGTGTTTTGCAAATATTTTCTCCAAGTCTGTGGTAAGTGTTTTCATTAGTAGTGTCTTTTACAGACCAAACCTTTTAAATTTTAACAAAGTTCAAATTAACAAATTATTTCTTTAATGGATTATGCTATTGCAGTTGTATTTAAAAAGTAATCAACAAACCGAAGGTTCACATAGATTCCTTTTCTATTAAATTTTTCTCATGAATTTTTAAAGGTAGAACTAGGATATATTTTGAGTTATTTTTGTGTGATGTCTAAGGCTTGTATCTAGTTGTTGTTTTTTAATTTCTGGTACTTGGACATTCCAATATCATTTGTTGAGAAGACAAGCTTTTCTTCATAGAAGTTAGTGTCATTGCTCCACTGTTACTGATCAGTTGATTATACTTGTGTAGGTCTACTTCTGGCTGTTCTGCTCTTTTGACCTATGTTCTGATACAGTAACCACTCTGTTTTAATTACTGTAACCTTATAATAAGTCTTGAAATTCGGTTGTTAAAAAACTCTAATTTTGTCTTTTTCCTTCCATATTGTGTTGATATCCTAGGTGTTTTGCCTTTCCATGTTAAATTTAGAATTATTATATTGATATCCACAAAATAGCTTGCTAATATTTTTGATGTATTTCTGTTGAATCTATATTTCAAATTTAGAAGAACTGGCATTTTAACAATACTGAGTCTTTCAATGCATGAACACAGATACCATTCCACTTATTTAGAAACTTTGATTTATTTCATTAGTGTTTGATAGTTTTCTACATTTAGATTCCATACTAATTTTTAGACTTAGGTATTTCACCATTTGGGATATTATTCTAAATTTTATTTATTTATTTTATTTTTTTTTAGGGCCACACCCTCAGCATACGGAGGTTCCCAGGTTAGGGGTCGAATTGGAGCTGTAGCTGCCAGCCTATGCCACAGCCACAGCAACACTGGATCCGAGCTGCATCTGCAACCTACACCACAGCTCACGGCAATTCCAGATCCTTAACCCACTGAGCGACACCAGGGATCGAACCTGCAACCTCATGGTTCCTAGTCGGATTCGTTTCTGCTGCTCCATGATGGGAACTCCCTAAATTTTATTTTTTAAAAAGTTCAAATGCCAAGTGCTTATTGCTGGTATATAAGAAAGAAATTAACTATTATGTATTAATCTTTTATTCTGTTAGCTTGCTATACTATAGTTCCAGGAGGGTGTTTTTCTCACCTTTTTTTTTGTTGTTGTTATTTCTCTGTATTTTCTACATAGACAGTTGTCACCTGTGAACAGAGACAATTTTATTTCTTCCTTTCCTATCTGCGTGCTTGCTTTTCCTTTATCTTCTCTTGTTGCATTAGCTAGGACTTCCAGTAAGATGTTAAGAGTGATGAGAAGGATATTTTTGCTTTGGTCTCATAAATAGCAGTGAAGATTTATGTAAGCTTCATGGTAACAAGAAAGCAAACACATAGGTAAAAAGAAAAGAATCAAAACATGTCACCACAGAAGATCATCAAAACACAAAGGAAGACAGAAAATAAGGAAAAAAGGAAAAAGGGAATTACAAAACAGCCAGAACACAATTAACAAGATGGCAATATTAAGTTCTAATAGCTACGTTCTTAAGAACTATATTAAAAATTCTGGGAGTTCCCGTCGTGGCTCAGTGGTTAACAAATCTGACTAGGAACCATGAGGTTGTGGGTTCGATCCCTGGCATCACTCGTTGGGTTAAGGATCTGGTGTTGCCGTGAGCTGTGGTGTAGGTTGCAGACGTGGCTCGGATCCCGCGTTGCTGTGGCTGTGGCATCGGCTGGCAGCTACAGCTCCGATTCGACCCCTAGCCTGGGAACCTCCATATGCCATGAATGTGGCCCTAAAATGACAAAAGACAAAAAAAAAAATTCTGCATGAATTACCCAGCCTCCACAACTTTAAAACTCTAATCTTACATCCTGTAACTCCATCCTTGCTCATTACAGACTAGCCATATTGATTCTTTTGGTGTTCCTAAAAATTCTCCTGTTTTCACCCCTCAAACACGTTGTGCTTATTTCTGTTATCCATCTGGCTGCTTCCTGGTTCAAATGTCCCTTTTCCATTCTTCCTTTTTGAAGATTGCCCTCTTTATACATTTAAAGCTGTCAAGGTTTCTCAATCCCCAGAACTCCATCTTTCTTGCTTAATTTTTCTTCATTGCAATTTAATTATATTAATAATATACATTTTATTTTTTTCAGTATCTGTCTTCTTGAAGTATGTTAGCTCCACTGAGAAATATTGTTTTAAATGTTTCGCTTACTGCTAAACAGTGTTTTTCTACCAAAAATAGTAAATTTATAGAGGTTAATAATAACTATTTAATAAATGAAGACACAATGAAAATAAACATGCACAAATACTCTAAATTCAGATATAGTCATGGAGCTGGAAAATAAGTTTAAGTTTTACATCTATACATGTGTATATATTTGCATATATAGGTGTAAATGTGTCATCAGAGTCAACAGTTTTGGTATCTTTCAGTCATATTCTGTATAAATTAAGCCAGTTATGATAGTGATAATGATAATTTACTTTCATATAGTATTGCATGATTTTTCAAAGCACTTTTCATATACTGTTTCTGCACTGGTACTGTTATTATAATTCCTCTTTTCATGCAAGGAAACTGACACCCAGTTTACTGCCAGAGGGCACTTATCAAATGAGTGTCAAAGTATAAAATTAACTCTGGATTTTATTATTTAAGTCCATTTTCCTTTCTTTCACATGGTGACTTTGTGTTCTTCACTATTTGTCATAATTATATAGTGAATTTCTATCAATTGCACAGGGTTAGTTGAGATCTGTCATGTGCAGAAATACAAAATGATTCAGTGAGCATGATTGACATGATAAATAACTAAAACTTTTATTAATTAAAAAACTAAAGAAACTCTTATCTATTCAAAAACTCCATCAGTTCCTTTAGGGGGAGTTTTCCTTAAGGCTAATATTAGGATAAACCATGTTGCAATAGACCCTCCCTATACAGATTTTCATCCTTTCTGAAAAATAACTGTATTTGCTATGGTTGCTCTCTTTGATTTCCAGCAAAATAAGAAAGCCGAGAAGTCTACTTAATTCCTACCTCTCTTGGCACCACCACTATAACAAAATAATCACAATATCCTGTTAACTTAGCAAATACTGCTGGCACGTGTATTTTTCACTTCTCTTCCCACTATAGGGGTCTAAGCTCTCACCATGTTTCACCTGACCTCCAGCAATGGCCCTTTAACATCTCCTTCTGCAGCAATATTCACCAAATCTCCAATATATCCTCCACAGAAAGGCAAATATTTTAAGCTTTGGGACATACAGTCTCAGTCAGGACAACTAAACTCTATCATTGCAGTATAAAATCAGGGATAAACAATACATAAACAAATGAGTGGCTCTTTTCAATAAGCTTTTGTTACCAAAACAGACTGTGAGTTCGTTTTAGCCCATGGGTATTACTTGCCAATCCCTGTTCTTAGATAATAGGGCCTTTGCTAACATCTAGACCCCTGGCATTTAGAAGGTGCTCTGCACAAAGTGGGAGCAAAATAAAAGTTTATTGGAAAGTAAATGTATGATTTCAAGAAAGGAGTAAATAATGGGTCACCAAAAGTCAAACATATACCCCAAGTGCCTTTAGGTATGAACTGGAGTACTGATTTAGTCATTCACTTAAAAACTATCCAGAGGGAAAAATGTATACATTTTCATGTTGTACCTAATTAAAATTTTTCATAAGGTAGCTAGTGTGTTGCTGGAGATGTAAATGTTGAAAGTAATAACCTAGCAGTCGTATTTGGGGCAGTTGAGTGAATAAAGAACAAAGGTCATAAGTACAGAGTACAAAGGACATAAGCAAGGAAAATATCAACTTTAAGGAGCTAACAATGAAAACATATTCTACACAAAGAGAGATAGCCAAAATGAAAGAAAGAATTCTGAAGATGATATTCTCATGAGTCATCAGTGGGAAGGGTTTTAAAAAGTAAAGGAACAAGCAACAGCAGTCAATGCCACCAAGGTATTCAGTGAAATTAATCCTTGAAAAGTGCTCATGAATTTGGAGTTAAGTCATGAATCATCTTATCACTTCAAGGCAGTAAAGGTAAAAGTCAAATGCTGATATGTTTAATAGTAGATGAGAGGTAAGAAAATGAATATGGTGAAGTTGTAGTGACTTTAAAAGCAAAAAAAAAACCAACAAAACAGTTGTTTTGGTTTGTTCGGTGTTTATCTTAATTATTAATGAGTTTCTGTGAAAGGGAAAGATTTTGTGCATGTCTAAATGGTTAGAAGGGGTCAATACAGAAGAATAAATTGAAGATTCAAGAAAAAACTTGGGAGAAATGAACAAAGTCAAAGACAGAGAATGGGGAAAATAATTAGAGCAGACTTGGCCTCAGGGAGCAAGAGATAAACATCTTTATCTGAAACCATCAGAAGAAGGTAACAATAGGAGTAAAGGGAAATACACTGCAAGCCAATAAGAAGCTGAAAGAGTCACAGAATCTAGTCTTGACTGTTTTTGTGGAATAACATAATAAGCCCAATAACTGAGAAAGAGACAGAAAGGAAGAATTTAGAAGTTATGGAAATACATTTCAAGTATTTTGAGAAAAATGGGAGGTGTCGATCATTAAGTATATGTAATAAGATTGCAGAATAGTATGGAGGGCACAGCTATGAATAAATCATAAATCTCTAATGGCACAATCTGCACTGTTAGAGTATTTCTTTTTTTGCAATATTCACAAGGAAGGCATAGGTGGTAAGAAATTAGATGGTGAAAAGTATCCATGATTGGGTATTTGGAAACTATGTGAAATCAAAAAGCAATGAAGGACAAGAAGGAGGGTGTTGCCAATAAATGATAACAGAAACGATCTCCTATAAATGGGCAGTATTATGATAATGGGATCAAAGCTACCATTTTCACAAATCCTGGTGAAAATGGATATCTGTGACTGAAGATCACTGTAAATTTAGGAATAGGTCTTATGGAAATGATTAAGAATACCAGAATGATAAGACATTATGTTCAGAAATAAGATAGTGGCACTTATACCTCAAAAGCAGAAAAGTTCTGGGCAATGACAAGGATAAAATTGCAGCTACTACCATTGGTGGATGATGTAAAATGCAAGTAAATATAAACAGAACTCATGACATCAGGAAAATGTGAGCTTAAGATGGTATAATTACTCCCTACTGTAGCTGACTCTGCCATGACCTAACTCACTCCATTACCAGGACAAATTACCAGCCTTACCTCTAGCTGCCAATTTCTGAGCCTTTCTATTGCCTGAGGCTACCCCTAGCTTTTGGAGCCTGCTTTGCTCTCTGTGAGGTAGGATGGAAGTGCTGGGGAATCACTGCCCTCCTTTCTCCCTAAAGCTCCAAACCAACAAGGGACCAGTTCCCTTATTTCTTGGATGGTATAATCTGACTCTGTGTTTTTGCTTTGGTTCACAGAATTCCTCCAGTGGAATTAAGCTTCAGTGCTCAGTGACAGCTAGCTTGTAAACATTCCCCACACTAGTTCCATTCTTTTCCTTGACTAACTTGTTAGTCTAAACTCAAATTCTTATTTTAGGGCTCTACTGTTTCTACTCACACTATGATATTTATACAAATCCTGGAGTTCCTTATAATGATTCCAGGAGTAGGAAGGTGGAAGCAGCAGATAAAGCAAAAGTCAGACTGTGACTTCAATGAGGATGGTTAAGTGATACATATTTATTATACTAATGATACATATTTATTATACTAATACTTATATTTCCACTTCTATTTATACATGTAGATTGAAAGAGAACAACTTAAAAAGCAAAAGAGGACCTAAAAAGGGTTGTTGAGACAGCCTCTTGTTCTAGTGACACCAGTGCATGATAAACCTCTATAGAGAAGACCCTAGGAAACAACTCAGACAAGTCCATAGTTCTTCAAAAGACATTTATTGAACATCTGTTATAAGCTAGATATAGATTAGGTGCCAGGGACACAAAAATAAATAAGGTACCATCCATGATCTTTACATGTTCGCATATAGTATGGGATTCATCTTATAATCAGAAAATCTGAATATAATTAAAAAGTGATGACTAAAATTATGCATAGGGTATTGCTGGCATAAATGGGAAATATGCCTTAAAGTCTAGCACAATCAGAACAGGCTTTATAAAAGAGATGACCTCTGAACTCAATTTTAAATTAAATAGATGTTAACAGGCAAAGGAATAGAGGTAAAGAGGGTGAGTATTTTAGGAGAAAGAAAAGGATGCTATGTGCAGGAAATTACAAATTAATGCTTTTGGAACTTAGAGGAAAAGAAAAAGTGTGTTGGAGAGGCAGGCAAAGGACAGATCATTCCTTTTATGTGGCTCTTGGGAATCTCTTACTATGAATAAGCAAAGGAGCCTGCAAACTCCTGTACTAGAACGTAGAATTGTGTCGTGTGTGTGTGTGTGATTGCAAGAAGTTCATGAACAAAAAATAAATTCATAAATCAGAAAAATGGCAGAGATTGATGGATAATTTATATTTAATGATGTGATAATAAATAGACTGTTTCTATATATGTTTTGGTTTAGTAAACCATCTCTGAAAGAGTAGAATTTACAATGAGATTTAAACAATAAGAAGAAACCAGCTTTGTGAAGATAGAGTATGACATACACCCATAGAAACAGCAAGTGTGGAGGGTGAAGGGATTATGGTGGATTTTATTTGTCCTACCTGAAGAATCGAAAGAAAGACAATGTGGCTGGGATAGTGGTATGAAGGGAGTAATCTGGAGGTAGTAAGAAAATCCTAAATAAAGTAGGGTTTTAGAGGCTGGAGTTAAAACTTTGTTTTATTATAATTCATTGTTGTGTGAGGCAGAATAATGGACCCCTGAAGAGGTCCACATCCTAATCTGTGGAAACTGTGAATACATTACAGACCCTTACTTGGCAAAGAAAACTAAGGTTGCAGATGGAAACGTGGCTAATCAGCTGACACCAAGATAGAGAGATGATACTGCATCATTTGGTATAATCATAGGCATCCTTGAAAGGAAGAGGAATATGACAGAACAAGAGTCAGAGGAAAATACAGCTATGAAAAAAGGCACAAACAGACACAGTGCTGATGATTCTGAAGATGGAGGAGACCATGAACCAAGGAATGTGGGTGGCCTTTAAAAGCTAGAAAGGGTAAATAAATTGAGCTGATTTAGGGCCTCCAGAGAAGACAGTGGCCATGCTATCCTGATTTTAGTCCAGGGAGATTTGTGTTAAGACCTCTCACCCAGAACTGTGCTTTTGTATTATTATTATTTTTTTTTTTTTGCCTTTTGTCATTTTATGGCCACGGGTTTATGACCGCACCCGCGGCATGTGGAGGTTCCCAGGCTAGGGGTCTAATCGGAGCTGTGGCCACTGGCCTGCGCCGCAGCCACAGCAACGCAGGATCCGAGCCGCGTCTGCAACGTACACCACAGCTCACGGCAACGCCGGATCGTTAACCCACTGAGCGAGGCCAGTGATTGAACCCGCAACCTCATGGTTCCTAGTCCTAGTTAACCACTGCGCCACGACGGGAACTCCTTTTGTATTATTTTAATCCACTAAGTTTGTGACAATTTATTACAGCCATGATAGAAACTAATTTATGAAGCACTGGAGTTGGCAAGCAAGGGGGCTGTAATAACTGCATATGGTTTTAAATCTCTGTGGTTATCATATAGAGGTTGGATTATGATGTAATAAAAACAAAATCAAGGAAATCAGTTATAAGTTAACTGCAGTAATTTAAATGAAAAATGATGGTAAATTGGACAAGAGTATTGACGGTAGACATAAAAAGGAAGTGAATGGGCTTGGGACAGTTTTGGAATTAGAATCGAGAGAAGTTGCACATTAATTGGAATTAGGAAGCAAAATAAAAATAATTAATGCAAGGAAAATGCATAAATGTTAACCTTGCACAACTGGGCTGATACTGATAACACTTACAGTGCTAGAGAAGAATAGTGCAGATATCTTTGATAAGGTAAATGAGGAGTTTTGAGACCATGATATTATTTTATATCCCTGTGGTTGTGTCAAATAATGAGATGGATATGTGAATTTCTGGAGGAAGCTCAGATTTGTAGGTTTAGATTTGGAAATCCAAAACTAGTATAGAGACGCTCTTGAAAGCCTCAAGTCTAGATTCAATCACCAAGACAGGATATATCTCAAGAGAAAAAGAGATATGAGACATAGCAATGGGACACTGCAAAATTAAGGGTAAAAGAGAAGAAAAGAAAATGAAGAACCTAGAAAGAGTGCTCAGGGATGAAGGAAGACAGTCAGAGTGACCTGATATGACAGAACCAAAGGACAAATGTTTCTAGAAGAACAGGTCTCAGATATTTTTGAGAGGATCATGAAGTGAGTTTATAACCTTAGATTCAGCAGCATTCAGCAACATAGATATAAGCAGGAATCCTGGCAAAGTCTCAGTGAATTGGATCCTATAAGAACCCAGGTGAAGTGAGCTGAGATAAGACTTAGAAACCAGGAAGCGCAGGCAGTGATTTCATGGCCATCATTTTAATAAATTTAGCTAAAAAAGGAAGCATCAAAGTGGAGAAGTAATTATAGTTAGGTGTTTTCTTTGTCAACAAAACAACTCTCTAATGACAAAAAGTGAATGCTTGACATATTACTTTACTTTCTCCCATCTCATCCTAAAACACAGGCCTTAACTTACTTTACACTGTAAGTACAAGTATTTACTATCCAGACATCTGTTTATTTGCACATTAATTCCCAATAAATGTTGATTGGGCACCTACAAAGTAGAAGACACTGAGATGCTTTCTGGAGAGGAGTCAGATCCCTAAGTTTAGATTTGGGAGTCATAAGCATAGAGAAGACATATTAGCTATAAAAGATACAGATGGCATTGGACATCTGAGAATTATAATTTAGGAGTTTCTCTAAGATCATAATCCTCTATATATTTAAAAACTAATCGCCCCAAACAGTTGTCAGGAACCTTTAATGGCTCGATTCAAAATTTCCCATGGTCCTTAAAACTATTTCCTTTTAATGGGCTATGATGCCACTTTTTAACCCATACTTTGTATTTTCATATCTTAGTGCTCTTTCTTTTCCTTGAAAACACTTATTTGGTCAATTCCATTTGTAGAAATAGTACCCACAGAAATTTAAGGGCTTAGTCACTATTTTACTTCTTCCAAAGTCTTTTGAAAAATCTACTATCCAGCCACAAGGAATCTTTTTGCTTTGAGTTATTTTATCAATTCTAGTGTGTACTATGTATATGGGTTTATCATATTGCCTGACTGTAGGAAAGGATCTCATGCCTTATTTTTCATTGTGTTCTTGAAAATATTTTTCCAGAGTGCTTAAACTTAGTAACTTATTTTTTGTTTGATTTTTGTTTTTTAATTATTCAATGAATTTTATTACATCTATACTTGTACACCAATCATCATGACCAAATTCCATAGCACTTCCATCCCAAACCCCCAGGGCATCACCTCACCCCCAACCTATCTCATTTGGAAACCATAACTTTTTCAAAGTCTGTGTATTCTGCAAAGAAGTTCATTGTGTCCTTTTTTTAGATTCTACATGTAAGTGATAGCATTTGATGTTGGTGTCTCATTGTATGACTGACTTCACTTAGCATGATAATTTCTAGGTCCACCCATTATGCTGCAAATGCCATTCTTTCTTTCCTTTTAATGGCTGAGTAATATTCCATTGTGTATATGTACCATCTCCTCTTTATCCACTCCTCTGTTGGTGGGCATTTAGGTTGTTTTCATGTCTTGCCTATTGTAGAGTGTTGCATCGAACACTGGAGTACATGTGTCTTTTTGAGTCATGGTTTTCTCTGGATAGATGCCCAGGAGTGGGATTGCTAGATCAAATGGTAATTCTACTTTTAGTTTTCTAAGGAATCTCCATACTGTTTTCCAAAGTGGTTGCACCAATTTACATTCCCACCAACAGTATAATAGGGTTCCTTTTACTCCGCACCCTGTCCATCACTTATTGTTTGTAGACTTTTTGATGATGGCCATTCTGGCCAGTGTAAGGTGGTACCTCATAGTTGTTTAATTTGCATTTCACTAATAATTAGTGATGTTGATCATCTTTTCATGTGTTTTTTTGCTATCTGTATGTCTTCTTTAGAGAACTATCTGTGTAGATCCTCTGTCCATTTTTTGGGGAGGGTTCTGTATTTTTTTGGTATTGAGCTGCAGAAGGTGTTTATAAATTTTGGAGATTAATCCCGTGTCAGTCACTTCATTTGCAAATATTTTCTCCCATTCTCTGGTTTGTCTTTTTGTTTTGTTTAGGGTTTCCTTTGCTGTGCAGAAACTTTTAAGTTTAATTAAGTCCCATTTCTTTATTTTTGTTTTTATTGTTATTGCTCTAGGAGATGGATCTGAGAAGATGTTGCTGTGGTTTATGTCACAGTGTTGGGCCTATGTTTTCCTCTAAGAGTTTTAAAGAATCTGGTCTTATATCTAGGCCTTTAATTCATTTTGAGTTTATTTTTGTGCATGGTGTTAGGAAGCATTCTAATTTCATTCTTTTACATGTGGCTGTCCAGTTTTCCCAGCACCACTTATTGAATGGGCTATCTTTTCTCCACTGTATATTCTTGCCAACTTTGTCATAGATTAGTTGACTGTAGGTGTATGGGTTTAATTCTGGGCTTTCTATTCTGTTCCACTGATCTATATTTCTGTCTTTGTGCAGTACCACATGTTTTTGATGACTCTAGCTTTGTAATACAGTCTGAAGTCAGGAAGCCTGATTCACCAGCTCCATTTTTCTTTCTCAGGATGTCTTTGGCTATTCTGGGTCTTTTGTGCATCTAAACAAATTTTAAAATATTTTGTTCTAGTTCTGTTAAAAATGTCCTTGGTAATTTGATAGGGATTGCATTGAATGTGTAGATTGCCTTGGGTATTACAGTCATTTTGATAATATTCGCTCTTCCAATCCAAGAGCATGGTACATCTTTCTGTGTCATCCTTGATTTCTTTCATCAGCGTCTTACAGTTTTCAGAGTACAGGTCTTTTGTCTCTTTAGGTTTATTCCTAAGTGTTTTATTCTTTTTGACATGATGGGAAATGGGATTGTTTCCCTAATTTCTCTTTCTGATCTTCTGTTAGCATATAGAAATGCAGTCGATTTCTGTGTATTAATTTTGTATCCTGTGACTTTGCCAAATTCATTGATGAGGTCTAATAGTTTTCCGGTGAGTCTTTAGGATTCTCTAGGTATAGTATCATGTCATCTGCAAATAGTGCTAGTTTTACTTCTTCCTTTCCAATTTGGATTCCTTTTATTTCTTTTACATCTCTGATTGGCATGGCTAGGACTTCCAAAACTATGTTAAATAGGAGTTGCAAGAGCAGATATCCTTGTCTTGTTCCTGATCTCAGTGGAAATTCTTTCAGCACTTCACCATTGAGAATGATGTTAGCTCTGGGTTTATCATATACAGTGTTTATTATGTTGAGGTAGGTTCCCTCTATGCCCACTTTCTGAAGGGTTTTTATCAGAAATAGTTGTTAGATTTTGTAAAGGCTTTTTCTACATCTATTGAGAAGATCATATGGTTTTTATTCTTCAGTTTATTTATTTTTCTTAATGGATTTTATTTCAATTATAGGTGTACATAAATCATCACAAGTCAATTTTACATATTTTGTATCACAAACCCACAGTGCATCCCCCCACCCCCAAGATTGTCTTATTTGAAAAACCAAGGTTTTCCAAAGTCTGTGAGTCATTGTCTATTCTGCAAAGAGGTTCATCGTGTCTTTTTAGTTTCCATATGTAAGCAGTAGCATTGGGTGTTGCTGTCTAATTGTCTGACTGGTTTCACTTCGCATGATAATTTCTAGGTCCATCCATGTTGCTATAAATGTTGGTAATTTGTTCCTTTTAATGGCTGAGTAATATTCCATTGTGTGTATGCACCATATCTTCCCTATCCACTCCTCTGTCGATGGGCATTTAGGTTGTTTCCATGACCTGGCTATTGCATAGAGTGCTGCAATGAACACTGGAGTACATGTGTCTTTTCGAGTCATGGAGTGTTCATTGCAGCACTTTATGCAATATTCATCAGTTTATTAATGCGGTGTATCACACTGACTGATTTGTGGATATTGAAGAATCCTTGCATCCCTGGGATAAATCCCACTTGATCATGATTTAAAATCCTTTTAATGTATTGTTGGATTCGGTTTGCTAGTATTTTGTTGAGGATTTTTACATCTATGTTCATCAGTGAAATTGTCCTGTAATTTTCTTTTTTTTGTGGCATCTTTGTCTGGTTTTGGTATCAGGGTGATGGTGGCCTCATAGGATGAGTTTGGAAGTGTTCCTTCCTCTGAAATTTTTTGGAATAGTTTCAGAAGAATAGGTGTTAGCTCTTCTCTAAATGTTTGATAGAATTCACCTGTGAAGCCATCTGGTCCTGGACTTTTGTTTGTTGGAAGTTTTTTAAGCACAGTTTCAATTTCAGTACTTGTGATTGGTCTGTTCATCTTTTTTATATCGTCTTGGTTTAGTCTTGGAAGATTGTGCTTTTCTAAGAATTTGTCCATTTCTTCTACGTTTTCCATTTTATTGGCATATAATTGCATGTAGTAGCCTTCTATGATCCTTTGTATTTCTGAGAGATCCCTTGTAACTTCTCCTTCATTTCTAATTTTATTTTATTTTAATTAATTAATTAATTTTGCTTTTTAGGGCTATACCTGTGGCATATGGAGGTTCTGAGGCTAGGGGGCAAATCGGAGCTGTAGCTGCCAGCCAACATGACAGCCACAGCAATGCTAGATCCAAGCCACATCTGCGACCTACACCACAGCTCATGGCAATGCCGGATCCTTAACCCACTGAGTGAGCCTAGGGATCGAACTTGCAAACTCGTGGTTACTAGTCAGATTCCTTTCTGTTGTGCCACACTGGGAACTCCATTTCTAATTTCATTGATTTGAGTCCTCTCTCTTTTTTTCTTGATAAGTCTGGCTAAGGGTTATCAATTTTGTTGATCTTTTCAAAGAACCAGCTTTTACTCTCATTGATCTTTTCTATGGTTTTCTTCATTTCTATTTCATTGATTTCTGCTCTGATCTTTACGATTTCATTTCTTCTACCAACTTTAGGTCTTGTCTGTTCTCTCTATAGCTGCTGCAGATGTAAAGTAGGTTGTTTATTTGAGCTTTTTTCTTGTTTCCTGAGGCATGTATTCCTATAAACTTCCCTCTTAGAACTGCTTTTGCTGCATCCCATAGGTTTGGGAGTATCATATCTTTGTTGTTATCTGCTTCTAGGTATTTTTTAATTTCCTCTTTGATTTCTTCAGTGATCCATTGGTTGTTTAGTAGCATGTTGTTTAGTCTCCACCTGTTCATGTTTTTTGCAGTTTTTTTCTTGTTGATTTCCAGTCATATTGCCTTGTGGTTGGAAAAGATGCTTGCTATGATTTTAGTTTTCTTAACATTTCTGAGGCTTGATTTGTAGCCCAGGATATGATCAATCTTAGAGAATGTTCCCTGTGCACTTGAGAATAATGTGTATTCTGTTGCTTTGGGATGGAATGTCCTATAAATATCTATTAAGTCCATCTGATCTAATGCTTCATTCAGGGTCTGTGTTTTCTTATTGATTTTCTGTCTCGATGATCTATCCATTGCTATAAGTGGAGTCTTAAAGTCCCCCACTATTAATGTGTTATTGTCAATTTCTCCTTTTAAGGTTTTAGCAGTCACCTTATATATTGTGCTGATCATATGTTGGATGCATATATATTTAAAATTGTTATATCTTCTTCTTGGATTGATGCTTTGATCATTACGTAATGTCCTTCCTTGTCTCTTAATATATACTTTATTTTAAGGTCTATTTTGTCTGATGTGAATATTGCTACGCCAGCTTTCTTTTGATCCCCATTTGCATGAAATATTTTCTTCCATCCTCTCACTTTCAATTTGCATGTGTCCCTAGAAGTGAAGTGGGTCTCTTGAAGACAGCATATATATGGGTTTTGTTTTTGTATCCATTCAGCTAGTATATGTCTTTTGGTTGCGGCATTCAGTCCATTTACACTTAAGGTAATTTTTTTTTCCTTAATGGATTTTATTTCAATTATAGGTGTACATAAGTCATCACAAGTCAATTTTACAGATTTTGTATCCCAAATCCCCAGTGCATCCCCCCACCCCCCAGATTGTCTTATTTGAAAAACCAAGGTTTTCCAAAGTCTGTGAGTCATTGTTCTGTAAGAAGGTTCATTGTGTCTTTTTAGTTTCCACATGTAAGCGGTAGCATTGGGTGTTGCTATCTAATTGTCTGACTGGTTTCACTTCGCATGATAATTTCTAGGTCCATTCATGTTGCTATAAATGTTGGTAATTTGTTCCTTTTAATGGCTGAGTAATATTCCATTGTGTGTATGCACCATATCTTCCCTATCCACACCTCTGTCGATGGGCATTTAGGTTGTTTCCATGACCTGGCTATTGCATAGAGTGCTGCAATGAACACTGGAGTACATGTGTCTTTTCGAGCCATGGTTTCTGCTGGATAGATGCCCAGGAGTGGGATTGCTGGATCAAATGGTAATTCTATTTTGAGTTTACTGAGGAATCTCCACACTGTTTTCCACAGTGGCTGCACCAATTTGCATTCCCACCAACAGTGTAATAGGGATCCTTTTTCTCCACACCCTCTCCAGCACTTATTGTTTGTAGACTTTTTGATAATGGCCATTCTGGCTGGTGTAAGGTGGTACCTCATAGTGGTTTTGACTTGCATTTCTCTAATGAGGAGCAATGTTGAACATCTTTTCATGTGTTTATTTGCCATCTGCATGTCTTCATTGGAGAACTGTCGGCCTAGATCCTCTGCCCATTTTTGGATGGGGTTGTTTGCTTCTTTGGTGTTGAGCTGTAGGAGGTGTTTGTAAATTTTGGAGATTAATCCCTTGTCAGTTGAATCATTTGCAAATATTTTCTCCCATTATGTGGGTTGTCTTTTCGTTTTGTTTAGGGTTTCCTTAGCTGTGCAGAAACTTTGAAGTTTAATTAAGTCCCATTTGTTTATTTCATTTAAGGTAATTGTTGATATGTATGTTCTTATTGCCATTTTATTAACTGTTTTGGATTTGGTTTTGTTGTTCTTTTTTCTTCCCTTCTTCTCTTGTGGTTTGTTGACTATCTTTAGTGTTGTGTTTGAGTTGATTTTTGTTTGTTTGTTTGTTTTTGTATCAGTTGTAGATTTTTGGTTTGCAGTTGCCCTGAAGTTTTTGATTTAGGAGTCTATATAAATACAAGATTGTTTTAAGCTGTTGGTCTCATAATTGCAAGTGCATCTCCAGTGTCCTGCATTTGCACCCTCTTTTCACGATTTATGACTTTGGTAGCATAATTGTGCATGGATGATTTCCTATCTTTACTGTATATATGCCTTTACTGGTGCACCTTTTCATTTGTTGTATTTTTGTTTCTAGTTGTGGCCTTTTCTTTTCTGCCTAGAGAAGTTCCTTTAGTATTTGTTGTAAAGCTGGTTTACTGTTGCTGATTTCTCTTAGCTTTTGCTTATCTATAAAGCTTTTGATTTCTCCTTCAGATCTGAATGAGAGCCTTGCTGGGCAGAGTAATCTTGGTTGGAGGTTTTTTCCTTTCATGCCACTCCATTCTGGCCTGCAGTTTCTGCTGAAAAATCTGCCCATAACTTATTGGAGTTCCTCTGTATGGTATTTATTTCTTGTCCCTAGCTACTTTATTTTCTCTGTCTTTAATTTTGGTCATTTTGATTAATATGTGTCTCGGGGTGTTCCTCCTTGCGTTTATTTTATATAGTACTCATTGCATTTCCCATATTTGAGTGAGTGGTTCCTTTCCCATGTTAGGGAAGTTTTTGGCTATTATCTCCTCGAATATTTTTTCTGTCCCTTTCTCTCTGTCTTTGCCTTCTAGCACCTCTATAATGCGAATGTTGGTGCTTTTAATATTGTCCCAGAGTTCTCTGAGACTCTCTTCACTTCTTTTCAGTCTTTTTTCTCTTTTCTGTCCACATCAGTGATTTCCACTAGTCCTCCACCTTGCTTATTCATTCTTCTGCCTCCTGTATTCTGATGTTGGTTGCTTCTAATGAATTCTTTATTTCAGTTATTGTATTTTACATCTCTGCTTGCTTAAGTTTTAAATCTTGTATTTCTTTGCTCATTGTTTCCTGTAAATTATCAGTCTTTACCTCCAGTTTATTTCCAATGTCTTGCATCATCTTCAGCATCAACAATCTAAAGTCTTTTTCCTGGAGGCTGATAACCTCCTGGTCACTTAGCTGTTTATCTGGGGTTTTTTCTTTCTCCCTTATCTGAGTTATAGTTCTCTGCCTTTTCATTTTTATAGTTTTTTTTTTTTTTTGGTGTAGTGTCCTTTTTTGCAGACAATAGACTTGTAGCCTCTCTTACTTCTGATGTCTGCCCCCCTTGTGGCTGAACTTGGTATGTGGGCTTGCTGTAGGCTTCCTGATGGGAGGGACTGGTGCCTGCCCACTGGTAGAAGCGGCTGATTCCTGTCTCTCTGGTGGGTGGGGCTTTGTCTCTGGGTGAGATTAGAAGTGGTTGTGTGCCTGGGGGTCTTTAGGCAGACTGTTTACTGATAGGTGGGACTGTGATCCCACCTGGATTATCGTTTGGCCTGAGGCTTCTTAGTGCTAATGGGTGGGGCCAGATTTTTCTCAAAATGGCCACCTCCAGAGAAAGGCAGCCTGATGAATATTCCCAAGAGCTTTGCCTCCAATGCCCTTCCCCCATAAGGAGCCATGGTTACCCCCTGTTTTCCCAGGATATCCTCCAAGAACTGCAGTCAGGTCTGACCCAGATTCCTATGGAGCCTCTGCTTTTCCCTGGGACCCAGTGCACATGAAAGCCTGTGTGTTTTTCAAGAATGCAGTCTCCATTTCCCCCAGTCCCATGGAGCTCCTGCACACAAGCCCCACTGGCCTTCAATGCCAGATGCTCCAGGGGCTCTTTCTCCCAATGCCAGATCCCCAGGCATGGTGACTTGATGTGACGCTCAGAACTCTTACTCTTGTAGGTGAGACTCTGTGATACGGTTACTTTCCAATCTATGCGCTTCTCACCCAGTGGGTATGGGGCTGCTTATTTCATGTACTCACCCCTCCTACCTCTTGATGTGGCCTCCTCTTTGTCTTCTGGAGTAGGATATCGTTTTGAAAGGTTCCAGTCCATTTGGCTGAATGTTGTTCAGCATTTGTTTGTAATTTTGTTGTTTTTATGAGAGAATTTGAGCTCCCGTCCTTCTATTCCGCCATCTTAATCCCATCTGCAAATTTAGTAACTTTTAATGAATATATGTTGAATAGATATTCTGCAGTATTCTGTAACATAATTGGGGAAAAACAACACAAAACTGAGCTCTCAACATACCAAAATGATTGAGTCAGACTTTATTCTAGCTGCTGTGTTTACTAGTAGCTACAAACAAACAAATCCCTCCAAATCTAACTTAATGAAACAAGATCCTACAAATTCTCTAAGGCATTTATTATTGATGTGTTATTCTGTGAATGCTATCTGGTCCTCTTTGGTATTCATTTGACAGAAGAAATAGTGAGTTCATTTTGTAACGAATTTAGATAGTTCCATTCAAACCCACTGTTAACCTCATTATCATCAAATGACATTACAGGTACTGAATGCTGAACTTAAACATTGAGAACTTATGTTAAATAGAAAATGCTTAGACATCATGGTCTTTTATCGACAATTGATTATTTTATGTATTACAAATATGAATATTACATGTGAAAGTTAGGGAAAGAATAGAGTCCCCCACCTTGCAAATGATTTAAATTGAAATAATTTTGTATTTCATTTTGGAGAAAATTGTAAAAGATACGACTTTTCCCATAGGAGTTTTAGTACTTCCAGTTTGGGTTTAAATTATATCTCAGAAACTGCCTTACTCATGGTGTTTCAAATAATCACCAGTTGTGTCTCTTACTGAAACAAAGATGCATGACTATACCTGTATATAGTGAAGGGAAGAAACTCTCCAAATGTTTGATAAGGTTATATCTAGTTCAAATTTGGAGCTGGCCTTCCTGTGAACTAAACTAGTTTTTCAATAATTACCAAAAGGAAATAATTGACTCCATATTTGCCTGGTATGTGCATTTTATTTTATCTGAAACTGATCTCATAGATTCTGGGGGAATCCATCCAAATACACAAAAATGTCATTAAGGCAAAGGGTACACATCCCTCTATGTTAGTATCTATCAAAAACTTCCAGTTTGCATCTGTGAAAGTTTATTAAAATAAACTTTTCTCCACATATGGTCATGTAATGTTAAATCCTACTAAACAGTTATTTCACATTTTAAAATCCTTAAGATATATATTGTACATTAAATTATATTGTATATTATATGCTAAATTAACAAAATCAGGGAGTTATATAAGAGGACAGCAAAGGTTAAAAATAAGAGTCACAGGAAAAAAGAGAAATAAAGAATTTCCAGATATTCTTTGAAAAAAGAATTAATTCAATATTACAAAGATTGCAAATTCCAAAGCAAATAGGCAAGGTGTTCCCTGGTAGTTCAGTGGGTTAGAGATCTGGCACTGTCACTGTGGTGGTTCTAGTCACTGCTGTGGCATGGGTTCAGTCCCTGGCCTGGGAAACTCTTCATGCTGCTTGTGTGGCCAAAAAAATAGCCTACATATTTTTTAGCCTGAACCCCACAGGTCTATCTCAGAGCTAGTAAATCAAATTGAATCAGCAAAGGAAAATTCATCTGCTTTATAAGTAAGTTAATAGACGGTGTTAGTGAGATATCAGGGGAAAAAAAATAACAGTTTTTATTTTACTTTTAAGTTTTAGAAAAAGAAAATTTTAAATATTCAGGCTCTTCATACACTCTCAACCTCCTATTGGATGACTATTTATTACTTTATTTCTGTCTTATAAAGATGGAAGATGTTTGTTTCCTCATGACTCCTAAAGTTATAATAAATAACCTCAAATGCACATGATTAAAAATGATGCATCTTGGAAGGAGAAATAGAAATTGAACTCTTTTTTTCTAAGTCCAGCCTGAGAGATGTCAGAAGGTGTTAGCTGCATTCCATCCTGCTGGTGATTAGACTGCAATTAGCATTTGGCCCATTCCCAATTCCATCCAAATAACACTCTAAGAAGCTAAGGTGTTATGGAAGAAATCTGAGAAGTGGAATGATCTTACAGACACAGAACAAGCTCTGTAGCCTAAAGAGAAATTTTTTGTCTCTAATTTACACACTGATATACTGTAACTTGTGGTAGTTTCCTCCATTAGTTATTCAAACATGCTTCAACATAGATGAAACTTGACAACATAATTGTGCAGAGTTGAGCTAAACTACTCCATCATATTGGTGCCTCGGCATCCATTTCACATAGCCTGTGGGGATGTGAATGGACTCTTGTCCCTCATACAAGTACATGCCTAGTATGTGCCTCAGATGGTGTCCTGCAGAGTCACAGGCAAGTGTTAGTTCTTGATATGACTCCCCAATGTTCCTAGTGATCAAGTCTCCCCTGTGTCCGGCACCTCTACCTTTTTTGCCTCTTAATTAAGACCTTCGTGGGGTCTTTTGATTTGAATTGACCAAATGGACCTTAGCCAAGAACCCTAAAACACTCTACCATGGGACCCTAATAAAAGCATGTATCCCAGGTCCTGTTCGTTCTGCCTGCACCCTGCACAACCTTCCTACCCGGACCCATGAGGCATGACTGGTACTTCCTCCAGGACCTGCGAGTAACAAACTTTTCTATATCAATTTCTCTTGTGGTCTGTCATTGAACCACTGCCTCCCTTCACCATTAGGCACGCTGTGCTCCACTTAACAATTGTGAATATAGCAGATTCTTAACACTAATGCTAAGTGAAAGAAGCCAGTCTTAAGAGCACATATTGTATGATTCCATTTATATGAAATGTCCAGAATAGGCCAATCTATATAGACAGAAAGTAGATTACTTGTTGCCAGTAGGGACTAGGAAATGACTATTAATTAAAATGGTATTTCTTTGGGGAAAGATGAAAATATTCTAAAACTAGATAGTGGTGATGGTTGCATCATCTATGAGTACATTAAAAACAAACAACTGAATAGCACTCTTTAAAAAAAAGGTTAGGAGTTCCCGTCGTGGCGCAGTGGTTAACGAATCCGACTAGGAACCATGAGGTTGCGGGTTCGATCCCTGCCCTTGCTCAGTGGGTTAACGATCCGGCGTTGCCGTGAGCTGTGGTGTAGGTTGCAGACGCGGCTCGGATCCTGCGTTGCTGTGGCTGCGGTGCAGGCCAGTGGCCACAGCTCCGATTGGACCCCT
>PVHT020000254.1:3128457-3163562 GCA_004024745.2 Catagonus wagneri | reverse complement strand
AAAAAAAAAAAAAAAAAAAAAAGAAAAAAAAAGAAAATATTTCAACTGTTACACTACATATCCTGTAAAAAATGTGGGGGAGGGATTCCAGTATTTCTTATGTCATTTATTTATATATGAACACTTTACTACCTTGGGACTAAGGTCACTTTTCTCTAAATAGATGCAATCCTATATGTATAACAACAAATACCATAAATATGATATTTAAACTCAAGGTAATGGAATTTGGATGAGACTGAGAAATAAAGGATATTTAAAATAGTAAAAAAAAAAATGTAGGGTAAAAAGCTTTGGAAGACAAAGAGTTTAAAATATTTTGAAATATTAGTTCATTTCCAAATACATTTAAGCTTTGATTTCCCTATTTACCTTACATTTTTCACTCTAGAAATTGAAAATGACTTAAATCCATTAGACCAGAAACTTTTGGGAAGAAGAAGAACATGTTTGTTATTCATCTTTTAAGAAGGGGTATTTGTTTTTAATTAAGTCGGTCATATCATGGATTCTTTTTAATAGATTCAGAATTTCATCTTCCAAAAATTCTAAATCTGTTGTGTTTAGCAGCATAGTTTCAGCTCTGAAGTTTAGGGATTCCTTCCCCTGTTTACTTGTTAGTTTCAGTTCACAAAGTTAGACGTTTTCTCTTAATATTTTGCTGCACAGCAACTTATTCTGATAGTCTCATCACCTGAGAGACAGAAGCCTCAGAAAACTTTCCTTATGTGGATTCAGAATATGAGTTTGTACAGAATAAAAAGACATCAAACACTGAAAAAAAAATAAATAAAATAAAATTTGTAAATTTCACCTCAGTTTAAAACTTAAAAATCAGTGTGGCAATTTGGGTATGTGGGCAATGATTTTAATATCATCTTTGGCCAATGAAACTATACATATTTAATACTATTGCTGATTTTAAAAAATGACTTTTTATACAGCGTTGTAAAGAATATGTAGCACTTTAATATATATTACCTTTCTTAAACCCACAATATTCCCTTTACTGAATTAAGTTATTCTCATTTTAAGAAAAAGAGCATTAAGACTTACAGAAATTGATTTGTCCAGTATTAACAGATCCAGTGAGCCTCATGCTTAGGATACGTCTCAGGTCAAGTCTCATGGTCTTTCCTTATATTACAGATGATTCCTTGAAGATTTCCTGAGAGCACACACAAAGAGATGGGAATGGTACAGGAAGCATTAGGATTCCAGAGAGGATTGCTTTAGTCACAACTACTCTCTCTAGAGAAAATATAGGCAGTGCAGAAGGGGAAGTCAGTAGCAATTTCTTTTTCAATTTCTATATTCCCAGTGCTAGGGTAAAAAAGAAACCACTGAGTATGGGGTTATAATTAGACAGGGAATACTGTTTTACAGGAGCATTAAAAATAGAAATGATTCTGTAAAAAAAATTTTTGTAAAGAATATAGAAATGCTTGGGAAGAAACAGAAGAACTGTTTCTAGAATTTTCTAGAAAGACCTTTCTAGATAATTTATTGTTAAAGACATGAAAAAAATTGTTTGTAATCATCAGATATTCTTATATTTCTTTATCAGGGCCACTCGACTATTTCTAGCAAAGGAAATGTGAATTAAAGTGAAGAATGTCATTTCTACACAGAGGTGGTTAAAATTCCATGTACCTCACCTGTCTCACTCTTTCTCTGCTTTGGTGAACTGGGAGTCATCATTCTCTAGATTGCATCACCGTAAGACAGACTCACATGATTCACAATAGACCATGATGTTAGAGAGAGAAAAAGTCTTCCTTATTTCAAACTACCAAAATTTTAAGGTTTATGTTTTTCTTGCAATACAGCCTATCCTATCCTTGCTAATCTAAATGCTGCTTTATTTTTAAGAAATATTTTATCTCCTCAATACTTCTTCTCTCCATCTTCTGGTGGCAGACCTCTCCTCCATGGCTATGTTTAAGGGCATATCACCCAAACAAAATCAAGCATAGTAATTTAGTTTCCTTGGCCAAATGACTATCAGGGGCTGAGCACATAATCCTAAACTTTATATTTGTATGACTTTAGCCAGAGGTCATAGAGTCATAAGGAAGTAAACCCAGATTTAGATTATAATCTTACTGTGCCTTGTAAATAAAGTTTGTGTATATAAGAAAGTTTCAGATCTTTAAAAAAGGCAGAGGGAAAAATTCTGCATTCATTTGAGTCTATGACTTCAAATATCCCCGTGGCAGTACCATGTTTGCCTTTTCTTCTGATAGGTTTTTACATTGAAGGAGTCACACTTCTTTCATTTACCAGTTTGGCTTAGATTTTTGTTGCTGTAATTCCAAATGACTTCTAATTAATTTACTTGCAGCTATACTTATAAGTGGTAAATGGTGATAATATTTCCTTGAGCATTGTTCCAGAAATATTCTACCCATATATACACTCACCTATCTCCATATAGCATACTTTGCACCTGTTATTGCACAACTTAATTTTCACTTGAGAGTAAATCATCTTTCTATTAGACTTTTTTTCATTTGTTTGTTTTGTAATTTCATGTGGTGCCAGCCAAATTGGTTTTACTATAGTGGTACAAGTAGAAAAAGTCATTTTATTCAAGGAACTTATATTTAGACCTGTGATCCAGTTTTTTTTTTTTTTTTTCTTGTTGCACCAGTGGCGTGTGGACATTCCTGGGCCAGGGATCAAACCTGTACCACAGAGTTCCTGCTGTGGCTCAGGGGAAACGAATCTGACTAGTATCCATGAGGATACAGGTTTGATCTCTGGCCTCACTCAGTGTGTTAAGGATCCCGCGCTGCCCTGGGCTAATGTGTGGGTTGCAGACAAGGCTCCGATCTGGTGTTGCTGTAACTGTGGTGTAGACCAGTGGCTACAGCTCTGATTCAACCCCTAGCCTGGGAACCTACACATGTCGCCAATATGGCCCTAAAAAGACAAGAACAAAAACAAACAAAAAACTGCCACAGCAGTGACCCACTGCAGTGACTATACACTCGGGATCCTTAACCCCCTGAGACACAAGAGAACTCCCATTTTGAATTATTTTTTGGTAGGGTATTAAGAAGGGGTCCAAATTAATTATTTCACATGTGGCTATCCAATCATTCCAATATCATTTGTTGAAAAGACTATTCTTTTCAAATTGAATTCTCTTGACACTCTTGTTAATTCACCATAAATATAAGGGTTTATTTCTAAACTCGCAGTTCTATTCCATCGATCCATATATCTGTCCTTTTGCTAGTAATGGACTGTCTTGCTTACTATAGCTTTGTATTGAGTTTTGAAATTGAGACGTGTAGATCTTTCAACTTTTTCAGAACTGTATTGGCTCTTCTGCTGCTACCTGCACAGATGTGAATTTTACAATCAGCTTGTCAATTTCTGCAAAAGCCCAGCTGACAATTTGAAAATGATTGGGAAATATTACCATCTAAAAAATAGATGGGTCTTCCAACCCATGAACATTGGATGTCTTTCAGTTTATTTGCATCTTCTTTAATTCTTTTCAACAATATTTTTATAGTTCCAGAGTGTAAGTTTTGCACTTGTTTTGTTAAACTTATTCATAAATTTAATTCTTTTTACATTATTGTAAGTGGAATTGTTTTCTGAATTTTATTTTGAGGCTCTTAATTGCTGGTTTATGGAAATATATTTGTTTTTTATATATTGATCTTTGGAAATATATTTGTTTTTTATATATTGATCTTATACCATGAAATATTGCTGAACTTGCCTATTCATTCTAATTCTTATTTTTTGTGTATCCCTTATAGTTTTCTGGATAAAAAAAATCTCATTGACTAAAAGATGGTTAAGTTACAAGTAAGTTGTAACTTACTTTCCAATCTGAATGCCTTCTCTCTCCCTTTCTTCCTTCATTCTTACCTTCCTTTCCTCCCTCCTTCTTTCCATTCTTCGTTCCTTTCTTTTTTTCTTTTTTCTAATTGAACCTTCCTAGAACCTCGTGTTGAATAGCGGTGGCTAGAATGGACAGCCTTACCTTACCCTATACTTCATGGGACTAATATTCAGTCTTTCTTTATTAAGTATGATAGCTGGTTTTGTTTTGTTTTTCTTTTTATATGCCATTTATTAGATTGAGGAGGTTCCCTTCTAGTCCTAGGATTCTGAATGTTTTTGACATACAGTGTGTGTACTTTTTAAAAATGTTATTTTGATTAAAGGATTGGACATCAAGATCTAAGAGGAATAGCTTATGTAATTGTAGGTCTTAAGATGAGAAGGAAAGTATTCCCAGCCTTCTTCCTCAAAAGACCTTTAATTTCATCCTAATCTGAGTGATTTGAAAAATTTTATAGAATACTCTCTTTGTATTTGATTTCCTTTGTTTTCTTATGTTTCCGGACATCTTTAGGATTAGAATAACCTGAGATACTATAAGGGATATAGATATATGGATATATATCCAGTTGACCCTTAAACAACACAGGTTTGAACTGCAAGTGTCCACTTATACATAGATTCTTTTTTAATAGTAAATACTACAGTGTTACAGGCCCCATGTTTGGTTGAGTCTGTGAATGCAGAATCGCAAATACAGAGGAACTTCAGATACGAAGAAACAGCTTATACTGATGGCCAACTATAAGTTATACATGGTTTTTTGACTGTGCAGAGGTGTGGACCCCTTACCCCTGAGTTGTTCAAGGATCAACTGTATATACATTTTTAAATTATTTGTTTCCTTTGAAGATAGTAGATATGACAGGAGTAAGCTAATTATAGAGCTAAGTTAGAATTAACTCGTCTTAAATTTATGTCTTTGATACATCAAAATACAATAAAATCAGTCACAGAAAATGAATATAATCCCCTCAGATCTCTTTTCATGGAATAAAGTTGGGAGCCCTCTGGCCATTTACAATCTGTGAAAGTAGCAGCTCTAGTTTCATAGAATTCAGCACTAACTTAGATCATGCTTGTTTTAGAGTGCTTTTTAAAATTTAGGTCATTCAAACCTGGCCAAGCATTATAAGATCACCTGGTTGATGCTGGGCATTGCTAACAATGACATCCAACTATTTTCTGTTATTGTGCGTTATTTGTTTGTAATTGCTTTCAGGTTCAGATAAAACTGAAATAAGGATGGAAAAGAAAATATAGGTTCTTTTTCATTGTTCTCTCTGGCTGGCCTAGTGTGATGATTTACAGTTCAGAAGACCCATGGAGTCAGAGCTATGAGCTTGCCTCTACTGAGTGATTCACACATGTCAATTAGTCAAACTGTGCCTCATGCAATTACATGAGCTATGGTATAAGATTGCTATGAGGATAAAATGTGTTAATATTTTTAATTCACTTAAAATAGTATCTGAGACTTAGCAAGTAAATAATAAATAATCCCTCTGTGTATACTGAATTCTTTAGGAAATAACCAGGAGATGACTTTGCTAGCCGTGGAGGAACACTTGCTAGGATTGATAGCAAAAACTTGGTGTTGTTGATGAATGGGTGGTGCCTAGTCAAGCATCACATTTAAAAAATCATAAAGCCAAACGATATGAGAAAATTGCCTCTTTCCTCAAAAAGGGCATCAATATAATCACATATATCAATATTAACACCTCAGAAATACCTCCCATACCAAGCTGATACATATTTACCTTGCAAAGTTTAAAGAAATTGTATATCATTTAGGAGGGTTTATATATTAGTATTTCAGTTTCTTTTGCACTCCTAAGTTTACAGCTTTTTTTCTTATTGTTCTTCTTCTCAACATGGGAGTTCATTTGATCAATTAATAAATGGAAACTTTCAAAGGTCTTATGCCTTTTTTCTATTTTTTGGAAGTACCGGTTTATTTTTTAAGCACTCTGTATGACCTATGATAGTCTTCCTCTTTTGCCTTCTTGCCATCTTCTGTTTTTTTTTTTTTTCAACTCCTTTGGACAAGAACCTAAACAATTCAGTCCATTTTCTGAAACCTTTCAAATTGTTGTCATTTAAACATTTTCCAGTGACAAAGGAAGAGTGCTCTGTTCCAGTCCCCAGCATGAAAGGAAGGATTTGTACTACTCGCTTTATTCTTCTGACAGGAATTTTAACAATTTAAAACCAGATAGATGGTTTCCCTTCCCTTTTCTGTGTTCACTTAAGCCAAGGCCATATTTCCTGTTTTCAACATTCACAAATACTTCTTGTTCTGAGATTCAAATATCCGGTGTGCAGTGAGCTCCCAATGGATTAGATGAACTTTTGATCCATCAACAGAAGATGTTCACACAGTCCCACAGCCAAGCTTAGGAGTGTGAACATACAGTGAAGGCCAAGGCCTCCTGAGAAGTAAGGCAATTCCAACTGTCCTTTGGACAGCGGGATGCTTGTCACTGTGCTAAAGCAGACAGAGCATCATAGAATCAGGTAGAGATCCTCACTGAAATATGTCTGCACTGCTTGCTATAACACACACACACACACACACACACACACACACACACACACACTAGAACACAGAAGTTTTACCTGGGACAGCTGTCTCTGGTTCCCAAAAGCTCACAACTGCATCTCTACAAGGGTAGCTGGATACATGTCATCTCTATGGAGCCTGTCACTGCTGCCGGTTTTACTATTTCACTGTTGCGCAAATTAACCATGAAGTATGAATAGAGACACAGCCCCACACAAGGTTCCTCTTTTTACGTACACGGTACAATGCAGAACACAGGCCTGAACTATTATCCTAAGTGAAAAAGTACTACTTTAAATCTTATTTCCAAGAGAAATCGTCAATAAAATTAACATCAGACATTGAGAAGAACTGGTACTTAAGAACCATAATTTATGCTGAGTTTAGCCTCCAACTATATCTAGTTGTGCTGAAGTCCATGGCCATGGCCTACTTTGCTAACTCTAAGTCATGGTTCAGAAGGTTTTGAAGACAGAGTTCAAACATGCTTCTTTGGTAAAGGTTAGTTCTAAAAAAAAAAATTGTGTAATGTGACTTGGGACAAGCTGATTTAATTGTCTGTGATTTTACTTGATTCTTTGTTTGTATAATGTTCCCCCTGTGATAACATTACATTCAACTGTTTTTACTAAGAACTTGTAAAACCAGTCTTGGATTAAAAAATAAGATAACTAAATATATAAATAAATAAATAGATAACTAAAGAAGGATTTGTACAGACCTGAAAGAAACAGCATATGTGAGGAAGAAAAAGACTTGAAATAAGGAGCATTAAAAGCCAAAGAATTTTTCAACTCAAATCTTACCTTTTTTCAAATCTGTAATTATCTTTATGGGCTCAAAGTATTAAGAATATATCTGCAGAAGAACTGTTAGTTGGAAATAAAGTGCCTCGTTAAAATAAGCGTATTAAAGTAAAGTAACAACAACAACAAAACAAGAATACTGCAGTGAAAGACCACCACAAAATGTTAAGGTAAAGAAAGCTCTGATTATATTGTGGGCAAAATGAATAATTTTAAATTCTTAAAATTCAAAGCAGTTACTAATACTATGGCTGGAAAATAATGACATGCTTGTCTTTTTTTTCCCTAAACAGCTAGGATTTAGCAACTGAGTAATTTCTTCTTTGATGCTTTAATTTTGAGAACAGAGAGCTGCAAATCTTGCTCTTCTTATCTCCAGGCATCATTCAGTATGTCGATTGCTACAGCTAAATAATTTGTAATCATTACTCTCTTCTTCAGATTGCTAACTAGTTTGTTTTTGTTGTTGTTGTTTTAGGGCCACACCCGCAGCATACAGAAGTTTCCAGGTTATAGGTCCAATCAGAGCTGTAGCTGCCAGATTACACCACAGCTCATACCAACAATGGATCCTTAGCCCACTGAGTGAGGCCAGGAATTGAACCCACATCCTCATGGATCCCAATTGGGTTGGTTAACCGCTGAGCCGTGATGGGAATTTTGCAACTAGTTTTAATAATGCAAAGATTTTACCTGTTGTTTTAGTATCATATAAACACAGCCTGAATGTCATTGAGTTACAACATGCCTTAGCTTTGTTATCTGCTAATTGCATAGTGATGTTGAAAAAGTAAGTATTATAATTAAAATTTGTATTATTGATTAATGAAGTCTTTGATAATATTACAGTACAATAATTGTGACAAAATATTATATTTAATATGTGAAATGTGTGCTATTTATAGGCTTTTTTCCATCAAATATATTAATACAATTATAGTATAATTAATTAAGATATTTACTCTCTGCTGTTTATGATCCTAAAAGTCCTAAGGATTTTATTGGGATTTATACTCCTGAAAAGTATCTTATTAGAATTATAGTAATACCATAGGTAATAATTGACAAATCTCTTTTATCTAACAACTTTAGTGTAGTTCTAGGTAGCATTAATAATGTGAAATCAAAGTTACTATAAATTGGCTATCACCTACTGGGCAGACAAGACCAACATGATCTCCCTGTTTCTTATTATGTGTATATTTCATCCCTTACTACATTGCTTACATTTATTAGCTATTCATGAGCAAAGTATAATGTACATTAACATTAAGTGCAAAATAGCTCCTGACCACTATCTTCAAATTTTTGAATTGAAAATTGAATTGGAACCACTGTGTCACATGCACACACAAACAGATACACACACTACTGTTCCTTGATGCATGGCATTCATTCTTCTTACCTATTTCATACAGTGAGCCCAGTTATCTTTAGGCAAAAAAAAAAAAAAAGTTCTACATTTTAAATTGTAGATTGGGGAGAATTCTGTACTGTTGGGATATCACCGATATCATATTTAATAAATCAGAATATAAAAAGTTTGGTTTACTAATTAATTTACATTCTATTCCAATCATTAAAAATTTTTACTATTTATTCTGCTATTAGAATCTTCACAATTGGGAGGGGAAGATCTTTTTCATTCTTTTTCATTCTTATTTTAAACATTTAATTACAGAAGATTTTTTAAAATATTCACTAAAATCACAGTTTTTAAATTGACTTTTTCTCACTTTTGATAACACAGATTGCAGAGATACTATTATTTTTAAATCTTTATTGAAATTTTAGACACTTTTCATATGTGTATGTTGAATTTATATGATTTAGTAGACTATTCAGAGTTTTTTAAAAAATATACCTTTTTTAAAATAGGAAATCTGGAGAACTAGAAACTCTGAAAAACTCCTTCCACTGAAGGAAAAGCAGATTCTGTATAAAACATACCTTCTAATGCATTTCTGGCATAATAAAAATTAAGGGAAATCTTCCAGATTCATGAATAAATAAAAAACAAAGTATTTAGTAAAACAAAAATATTTGAGCTGGTATATATGTGGAAGTTTTGCACCTTAGACAAACTAAAAACAGGCAGACTTGAGGCAAACAACTATATTTGGAGCAGTGGGGGAACTAAAACTCTAACATTAAGTATGGTTGTTTGGAGGGAACTAAAATGATCCCAGATTGAAAGCATCATTTGATTCTTTGAATAAATAAAAAAACATAAATCATTTTTTGAAGAATTAATAAGGTATAGTCATTAAACTTTTATCAGTTATGATCAATGAGTTGGTAATCAAATGTCACAAACATATATAGAAACATCAAGAGATTAGAAGCCAAGGATTAGGCACTGGAATCATTAGATAATATACAATACAAACAAAAATGTGTGAAATATCAAGATGAAATCACAAATTGGCAGAGGAAAATATGAGTATAAAAGGCAATTTTGTAAAAGCAGATTAAGGATAAAACAAAATATAGAAATTTAGAATTAAGAACTGTAAATTGACTGAATGCCTTAGCGTAAAGATTAGAGACAACTGAATAGAGAATCTGTGAGATAGAAAATATTCAGAGAGAAATTCCAAAATGAAACATAAATAAGATGTGAGCATATAAAAGAAGGATTAAGATGTATCTAGCATAGAAACTCATTAGAGTTTAAGGAGTCCATAGGAAAAAAAAGGAATAAAAATATTTAATTACAGTTTTGGAAAAAAATCAATTCACAGATAAAGGCAGAAAAATATGTATTAAGACACCAAAAACTAACGCATTTCACCCTTAGAAATAGTGTAGTGAAAGTGCAGAACAAAAAGTAGAATGAAACAATTAAAATGGCATTTGAAACAAAAAATCTCAAACTAAGGAGAAAAAAACTAGGCTGAGAAATGACAGCTTATATAATTCTCTACTGTTTTACAGGAAAATGCTATTATACTTTCAAAGACTAAATCATTCTAACTTCATAGATATCTTCTTACAAAATAAAAAGACTCATTTATCTATGTGAACTTTAACAACACATATTATATAAAGAATTCTTACAAATTAGTAAAAGATAAACAGCCCAATATAAAAATGGGCAGCAATTCCTGCTGTGGCATAGTGGGTTAATAATCCAATTGCAATCTATGACAAAGGAGGCAAGACCATATAGTGGAGGAAAGATAGTCTCTTCCAAAAATGGTCCTGGGAAAACTGATGAACTTCATGTAAGGGAATGATATTAGAACACTGTCTAACACCACACACAAAAATAAACTCAAAATGGATTAAAGCCCTAGACGTAAGGCCAGATACTATAAAACTCCCAGAGGAAAACATAAGCAGAATGCTCTTTGACATAAATCACAGCAACATTTTGTTTGATCCTCCTCCTAGAATAAACACAATAAGGACACAAATAAACCAATGGTACTTAAAACTCAAAAGCTTCTCCACAGCAAAGGAAACCATTTTAAAAATGAAAAGACAACCCACAGAATGGGAGAAAATTTTTGCAAATAACTCAACTAAGGTTTAATCTCCAAAATATACAAACAACTCATACAACTCAACAACAACAACAACAACAACAACAACAAAAAACCCAACTGAAAAATGAGAAGAAGACCTAAATAGACCTTTCAAAAAGAAGACATACAGATGGCCACAGGCACGTGAAAAAAATGCTCAACATCACTAATTATTAGAGAAATGCAAATCAAAACTACAATGAGATACCACCTCACACCAATTAGAGTAGCCACCATTAACAAGTCAAGAAATAAATGCTGGAGAGGATGTGGAGAAAAGGGAACCCTTCTACACTGTTGATACGAATGTAAATTGATATAACTACTATGGAAAACAGTATGGAAATACTTCAGAAAACAAAATATAGAACTACCATATGATCTAGCAATCCTGCTCCTGGGCATATATCCAGACAAAACTTTCATTGAAAAAGATACATGCACCCCTATGTTCATCACAGCATTATTCACAATAGCCAAACAGCCAAGACATGGAAACAACCTAAATGCCCATTGATAGATGAATGGATTAGGAAGATGTGGTGCAAATATACAATGGAATACTACTCGGCCATAAAAAGGACAAAATAATGCCATTTGCAGCAACATGGATGGAACTAGAGACTCTCATACTGAGTGATAGGTCAGAAAAGGACACCATATGCTATCACTTATACGTGGAGTCTAAAATATGGCACAAATGATCTATCTACACAATAGAAAAGATCATGGACATGTAGGACAGACTCGTGTTTGCCAGGGGGCAGGGAGGGGGAGTGGGTTGAACTGGGAGTCTGGGGTTAGCAGATGAAAACTTGTGCATTTGAAGTGGATGGGCAATGAGATCCTGCTGTATAGCACAGGGAACTATATATCTAATCACTTGTGATGGAACGTGATATAATTTGAGAAAAAGAATGTATTTATGACTGTGTCACTTTGCTTGTATAGCAGAAATTGACAGAACCTTGTAAATAAATCATAATAAAAAATTGAAAAAGAAGAATCCAATTGCAGGAAGTTCCCACCACAGTGCAGTAGGTTAAGAATCTGACTGAGGCATCTTGGGTCTCTATGGAGGTGCCGGTTTGATCCTCATCCTGGTGCAATGGGTTAAAGGATGTGGCATTATCACAGCTGCCATGTAGGCTGCAGCTTTGGCTAGGATTCAGTCCCTGGCTGAGGAACTTCCATATGATGTGGGTATGGCCATAAATTTTTTTTAAATGGACAAACTATGTAAATTGGCAATGTTTATAAATCTGAATAGCAAATAAAAATATGAAGACGTTTACTCCCCATAGTAATAAGAGAATTAGTAATTAATACTATTATGATCCACCATGTTATATCCACCAGATTAACAAATATTATAATTGGCAATACAAGTTTTGGTGAGGATATGGGTTAATGAGAATCTGCATATGCTTCACATGCAAGGGTGGAAATCATTACAGTCCTTTTGGAAAGTAATTTGGCACTGTCTTTTAAGTATGAAAATTCTTATTCCCTACAACTCAGCAATTCTGCTTTGAGATCTAAACCCCAGAGAACCTTTATGCATGTGTACCACAAGACCTTACAAGAATATTAACAATACTATTCCCCTTAATAGCAAACACTTCAGACAATCCAAACAATTATCAACAGAATGGGTAAATAAAATTTGTAGTAACCACACAATGGAATGTTAAATTACAGTGAAACTAAACGAATTACAGTTTTATGAAACCACATGAATGAATTTTAAAAACCTGCTGAGTGATCTATCATCAACCTGCATTAGTATGTATCAAATGTTACATAATTAACACTATTTTAGAGTATTCATCCAAACTTCACACAAGGATGAAAATAAAATGATCTGATACAGAATAAATTCTTTACTGCACACACACAACACATAAACTCTTATGTGTTTCTTCTGAACTGGTGATAAAAATAACTGCTGTTCTGTATTGTCTGGGGAAGGAAATCTCATCTCCAAGTATCAATGATCAAATTTTTAATTTGTATGGAGGTAATGACAGAACATATTACTACCTTAAATATTTCCTTCTGAAATGGACATCTTGGCAATTAGTACTGCCAAATTAATAACAAAGTTTAACTTGAATTGGAAGAATCTTTGTGATAATGTCAAAATGGGACGTAGTGTTTCAAGAACCTCATTTCTCTACCAGTATTTCAGAAGAGCAGAGTGAATGAGGGCTTTCAAAATGGCATATTTGGGCCTCTAGAGTAATTACAATTATTTTCTGCAAAAATGTATCTGAATATGACTTTATTCTAATTTAATTGTAAGAAAAAGATAAACATAAATAGTTTTATTAAAACTCTATTAACCTATACTTGAATAAATTGAAAACTTTGACCAATACTTAGATTTAACCATTATAAGATGATAAGGTACCATAAAATTCTGTGTTTTTAATTTTCATATTTTACATTTATAGACTTCTACAATTCTTTAGAATAGTTTACTTTTTGATATATTACAATTCTTATGTTCAACAAGGACTCAGTTAAACCTCTGTTAACATTAATTATGATTTGAATTTTGCTTGCTGCTATAAAACAATCTTGGGCTTTGTTCGCCATGGGGCTACTTTTCAGTCATACAGAACCTATAACCCCAATCCACAATTTAGCAATCGTGCTCCACCATTTCATAAGAAGCATGGTTTATCTGATCTCAGGGATGAATATATTTTTTCTACAAAAAACCCAGAAGATATCCAATAATGGATGACCATAGATTTCACTACTTAAATATTAAAGGGAAGAGAGAAGAGGAAAAGATAATCAATAGTTTCTAGTTTGGACACTTAAACAGTGACCTAAAAGCAAGGTTTTAGGGGAAAGTCATTACTTGAGTTTGAATATGAAATATCTCTGAGACAAACCGGAAGATGACATCTGGTACACAAAAGTGAACTCCAAGCTGGGGATAAAACTGCAGCAAGTATATAGCTGAAGTTACAAGTATGGAATATGTTCTCAGCGAAAAGTTAAAACTGATAAGGGGTCTAAAGAGAAATGTGATGAGCACAGATAAGGAGTTAGGTTGTTTTATTTTCTCTTTAATTTTTTTTATTTTTTGCTGTGCCTATGGCACGTGGAAGTTCCAGGGCCAGGGATCAAACCCACACCACAGTTGAGACCTAAGCCACAGCAGTGGCAATGCTGGATCCTTAGCCCACTGTGCCACCAGAGAACTCCAGGAGTTAGTTTTAAAGGCTGATTCCCTAGTCCCAAGACACTTAAGAGTATGATTTGTAGGTCAGAGCTGAAACACGGAAACTTGTATTTTCATCATGCAGTTGTTCTCTGTACTATCCTTAAGAGAAGCTAAATAACAAGAAGGGACTACTCTTTTGTTTCCTTGTGTTTTAATTGTTTTTTACTTGCATCATTTCTCACTTTATTTCTAAAGTAGTTCCAAACATCTCTATTATATGAATGAGGGAGTCTTGAATGAACACGATGACAGGGTTTGCATGTGTTTTCAACTATTGAAGATAGTGCTATGTAAAAGAAAATTATACCTAACTGTATATTTGAAACCTAACTATAAACCTAACTATATACATGAAATAGGTAATTTTAGTTTAACATAACTATTTGTAACTATAAAACAGAGTACTACAAAAACACATGAATTACATATATAGAAATTATTTCTCTGAGTTAGAATATCTCTGAATATTGTGGTAAGAATCATGGACCCAGTCCATGAAGAACAACTTTGTGGTAAAATGCAAAATCCTTTATTCAGATGAATTGCAGCAGAATCACGTGACTAGATAATCAAGTTATCCACTCCTCTAATTTTGGCAGATCCAAATCACTCCAGAACAATCTAGCAAATGAATCTACTCTAGAGGAGATAATGTCAAAAATACCTTATTGAAGGTACCGTACTGAAGCGCTGGTTCAGTTATCTTGAAATTTAAGTATTTGAAATATATTGGCTTTTCAAGAAAAATATTTCAATTAACAGAAAATCATGATATTAGAGTTTAATCATTTCAGATCATCAGATCATTACAAACCTGAATTTTCTTATTGGAAAAAGATATATATTCATGATTGTCATTCCTGTGCTGTTAGTAACATGAAAGAAATAGAATGAGGATGTATAACAGGCTTTGAATTCACAGCCAAGTAATAAAGTCATAGTGAGAATAAAATATTAATAGACTAGATGGAATACAGCTAGATTTTTCATTTTCCTAATAAAAGATTCTAAAATCTAGTGTATTTTAGAAAAGTCATTGATTGAAGCATTCAAAATTACAAAGGACACCTTTTTTTTTTTAACCTTGTCTCATAATAAGATAAGGACAAGGAGATACTTGATATAAATAAGGGGCAGTAAATTCAGAACAAATTGAAGTAAATAATGCCTTATAAATGTGTATAGTCAACCTGTGAAATTCATTGACCGAAGAGGTCACTGAGTCAAATACTACGGTTGAATTTAAAAAACAGCTGGGTAATTTTATGACCACTAATAACTTTGGGAGCTCTGCTCAGCAAGCAGAGATAATGATAGGGGTAATCAAATCTCTTGTTTTAGGATGTAAGTTACCAAAGGGGGGTTGTCCAATTCATGCCTTACTTTTGTCCTCTGGACATTTCTCATAAACACCCACCTTCAGGGAGGTACAATGATGGACACTGGTGTTGTTATGCAGCCCTTTTATGCTGAAGTTTATAGATGGCTGTGTGTTCTTTCACCTTCATCTGAGTATGTCCTTCTGCAACACAGCAGCAAGGCAAGCTGATTTGGGAACTAGCATGTTCCATAATGATAGTCAAGGTAAGCAATGGCTTATGATTTTAGCAGGTGACTTAGAATATTGCTCTCACAATTCTTAAATTTATCATATTAAAGCAGTTCAAAAGTTGGCAATCACTGCATTTTTCGGAAATGAAACTTGATGGTGCCGTTATGTATACCATTTTTTAAAGTGGTGTTAGTGAAGTTACATTACCTTTAACACTTTATTCTAAATATGTTGTATTTTTTAAAACAACATGCCATTGAGTTTTAAAGTGGGTTTCTCTTTAGAAATACTATTAATTGCATTTTACTACTTCATCTTTAATTCGTGTCCAGCGTATTAACTTGTATTTAATTAAGGGCAAAATTCGAGTTTCATTGTTTGAAACAACTTTTCCAAAGCAGAACATTTTAACAGAAAGACAAATAGAACATAAACCATCTATAATCTTAAAATTCAAAATAACTGTTACTATTTGTATGCAGCTATATGTACACAAACACAATCATTTATATATACATATGTAATTTCAGTTGGTTATACAAAATTTGGAGAGTGTTATACATACTATTCTGTAACTTACCCTTTTATAACTTTACTATTCTATAACTTAACCATTTATCATGAACAATTTACTATGAAATTAACAAAGCTACAGTCATCAAAACCATATGGTACTGGCACAAAGACAGAAATATAGATCAGTGGAACAGGATAGAAAGCGCAGAATTAAACCCATGCACCTAGAGTCAACTAATCTATGACAAAGGATGTATACCATTCAACAAGTGGTGCAGGTAAAACTGGATAGCCACATGTAAAAGAATGAAATTAGAATATTTCCTAACACCATATGCAAAAATAAACTCAAAATGGATTAAAGGCCTAGATATAAGACCAGATACTATAAAATTCTTAGAGGAAAACATAGGCCAAACACTCTCTGACATAAATGACAGCAACATCTTATCAGATCCACCTACTAGAGTAATGACAATAAAAACAAAAACAAATGGGACTTCATTAAACTTAAAAGTTTCTGCAAGCAAAGGAAACCCTAAACAAAACAAAAAGACAACCCACAGAATGGGAGAAAATATTTGCAAATGAGTCGACTGACAAGGGATTAATCTCCAAAATTTATAAACACCTTCTGCAGCTCAATACCAAAAAACCCCTCCCCCAAAAATAGGCAGAAGATCTAAACAGACAATTCTGCAAAGAAGACATACAGATGGTAAAGATGAAAAGATGGTCAACATCACTAATTATCAGAGAAATGCAAATCAAAACCACTATGAGGTACCACTTTACACCAGCCAGAATGGCCATTACCAAAAAGTCTATAAACAATAAGAGCTAGAGAGTATGAAGAAAAAGGAACCGTGTTGGTGGGACCAACTGTGGTGCAACCACTGTGGAAAACAGTATGGAGATTCCTCAGAAAACTAAAAATAGAATTACCATTTGATCCAGTTATCCCACTCCTGGGTATCTATCCAGAGAAAGCCATGACTCAAAAAGACACATGTACTCCAATATTCATTGCAGCACTCTATACAATAGCCAAGACATGGAAACAATCTTAATGTCCACCAACAGAGGAGTGGATAAAGAAGTGGTACATATACACAACGGAATATTACTCAGCCATTAAAAGGAAAGAAATAATGGCACTGGCAGCAACATGGATGGACCTAGAAATTATCGCACTAAGTCAATCAGACAATGAGACACCAACATCAAATGCCATCAGTTACATGTAGAATCTAAAAAAAGGACACAATGAACTTCTTTGCAGAACAGATACGGACTCAGACTTTGAAAAACTTATGGTTTCCAAATGAGACAGGTTGAGGGGTGGGGGAATGCTTTGACAGTTTGGGATGGAAATACAATAAAATTTAGTTGTGATGATTATTGTACAACTATAAATGTAAGAAAATTCACTGAGTAATTAAATAAATAATAAATAAATAAATATTTCCAAAGGCTATATCATATACCTATACCATAATTTATTTTCCAATTTTCTCTTTGGACATTTAAATTGGCTATAATTTTTCACTATCATAACTGTAAAGACATCTGTGATTTTTTTTAAATGTTGATTCAAAGTGAATGACATTACTTTTGAGCCTTTTACTTCATATTGCCAAGTTATTTTTTAGGAAAATTTTATCATTTTATACACTATCAGTTTATGGGGGTATAATTTCCTTGAATAATTGGAAGATTACAGTATGTATCCACATATTTTAACCTTTACATAAAAATATATGTATGTATCCACATATCTTTAACCTATCTTAACCTAGCATGACTACTAAAATAGTAAGAAACAAGAGTGGGAATGCATTGATAGTTAAATATCTGCAGCTTTTTATTTTTTTTATTTTTGGCTTTTTAGGGCCATACCCAAGGCATATGGAAGTTCCCAGGCTAGGGGTCATATCAGAGCTGCAGCTGCCTGTTTACGCCACGGACACATCAATGAAGGACCCAAGCTGCATCTGTGATTTACACCACCCCTCATGGCAATGCCAGATCCTTAACCCACTGAGCAAGGCCAGGGATCAAACCCACTACTTCATGGATACTAGTCAGGTTTGTTATTGCTGAGTAACAATGGGAACTCCCAAATTTTTGCATCTTTGATAACTTGTAGTCTGAATGAGAGTTTAGAAGTTTATTGGTCATTTATAGTTATTCTTGTATGAATTGCCAGTTCAAGTTACTTTGCTATTTTAAAAACTTGGATATTTAAACATTTTCCCTTCTATGTGAACATCCTATTGTTATTAAGGATATTAATAATTTGTCTGCATATATTTCCCAATATATTGCTTACTCGATTTTATTTATGATTTATTTGACATGTAGAAGTTTCATATTTTTCTGATGTCATTTTCACCAATTTTTAATTTATCATTTTTGTATAAGAATATACTCATTCTGATAATATTTACCTCTACTTTCTTCTGGTATTTTATGGTTTCACTTTTCATATTTAAATTCTTGAAAGAGTGATCTGAAATTTACTCTGGTTTTATGTATAATAGAGTAATCTAAACCTGCTTTTTTCTTTCAATAACAAATATTTCCAGGTTAATAAAGTATTTTTTTCACCTACCGATTTAAAAGTCATGTTTTCATTGTGCTTCAAATTATTGTCAATAATTAAACCAACTTATGGGGTTTATTTTGATTTTAATATTTATTCTTGCATTTGACACTATTTAAATTTATACTATATTCAAATATTTGAGAGTAAAAAATATTTTCTAATTTTTCCTAAAACATTTCGATTAATCTTACTTTCTGATGACATTTTAAATAATTTTATTTTAAAGAATACCTAAATAAAAAATTTTAATTTTCCTCAAAAATTCATCTTGTTAATTTTTGAGTACACAGATTGATAGCTTTCCATTTATTATTTTATTTGATAAAATTTAGTAAATTATGTGGCTGGATATTATTTATGCACATTTTTGTACATTTTTTATTAGAAAATTTATATTTTTGCACCTATTATGAATAACATTTTTTCTACTTTTTTTTCTAATTGGATATTGGTGGTATATAAGGACTTTCTTCCTTTTGGTTTTGTTGTTTGTTTGCTCTATTGATTTTCTGCTGTTAATTTCACTGATTTCTGCTTTTTATTATTTATTTTCTTCTGATTAATTTGGATTTCATTTAATTTTTCTCATTTCATAAGATGTAAATTTAGATTATTGATTTTACATCTGTTTTCTTTCTAATATATGTACTTGATGATAATATTTTCCTTTAAGTATTGTTTTCACTTCATCCCACACATTATAATAATTTTACTTTCCTTTTTTGTTCATTTAGTTCAAATATTTTTAATTTCTCTTAAGACTTCTGCTTAGACTTATGTTTTATTTAAAAGCATACTATTTAATCTTCACATAAGGACTTTCCAGCTATCTTCCTCTTACTGATTTCTAGTTTAGTTCCTTTCAAGTCTAAGAGCATACATTATTTGATTTCTAGTCTTTCAGATTTGTTAAGGTGTGCTTCATGGTCCTGTGAAATATGTCTTTTTAAACTCCTATTTGAATGTTCATAACTTTCTTTTTTTTTCCTTTTTTTTAACTTCTCTCTTTTTTCTCCCAGTTTTTTCTTCTTACCTACTTTTGTATTTATTTACTTATTTAACAAGTCTAAGCATTTCTAAAATCCATCTTCAAATGGAATTTGTTCTTAAACATTTTAATATTTAATAGGTATTTAACTCTGTGGCTAAAAGATGAGTTTTATTTCAAATTCTTTCATAAACAAAGATGTATGACTTTAGATCATAATTTACTAGAAGACCTTAAGCAGATTTAAATTCCGTTTTCATTGTATTGTGACTTTTTCTTAAAATATTGTTAATTTTATTCAAGAAATGGATAAATATTTAGATCAATAAATGGGGATTCTATTATTTTATGTCACATTTTATGGTACTTTGTGAATTTCATGCTCATTTCCTGGAGCCAAAAAGAGCCAGATCATAAAAACACACAATGGGAACTTAACATTTTTCTGCAGAAGTGTAGGTTTCCTCACATTATCCATGAGAGTTCTAGCCTTTAGCATGACCATGAGTATGAGGTCTGGGAACTTCAGCAACATGTGGGTATGTAAAGACTCCGATCTTTAAACCATTCTTCAGGGAACTTACTACTTTTGAGAGACATTCATTTGGGAATTTTCACCTAGGTTCACTTTGGATGTGTACAGTCAATTTCTGTTTTAAAGACACCATTTCTCTGGCAGAAACTGAATTATCTGGCTTGGTAAGAGAATGAGAGGAGAGAATGGGAGGTCCTTTTCCTCTCTGTCAGCAACATAACGCATTCGCAAATTCTCAGTATAAGGAAAATTATTGTTGCTTGGTAAATGTTAATTACTCCACAGAGCAATTACCTATTTTAGAGCTGAAATGCCCGAGGCAAAAAAATGAGTGTCATATTCATATCTGTCTCTCCTTAAATAAGATTGTTTCATTGACAGTGAAAGTCACTTTTATCAGTTCCACCTGAAATTTCCTTTGATTTCTTAGAACGGTTATAATTTACCTTCTGCTTTCTTCTGTAGAGGGTTTTCAGAGAGATATCATGAGGAACCATGGTGGAAATATGAAGTAATCTGGTCGAAATATAGCTAATATAGATCCATGCTGAGGATCCAGCTTCTAGTTTCTTGATAATCTGGGGGGGGGGCAGGGAATAATTTGAAAGTCTGTACTATATATTCTATCAGTTCTCTGATATATACCATATAAGAAAAACTTGAAATTGTTTCTCATGAAGCCAGAGTTAATTTTCACTAGATTTATACACTAAAGTTGAGGTATAGTAACATATTCTTTGAGTGTATGCTAGGTTCCAGGCACTGTGATGATTATTATTTACGTGCTAATTCATTTAATTGTCACAGCACCCCTATGTATAGGTGCTGATATATCTAGGATTACTTGAGGAGATAGGTAGACTGTCACCATATGGATACTGCATATTTAATAAATGTAATGCAATGAATAATATACAACAGAAGAAATGAAAATAGACTCATCTGGTCTCAAACAGTAGCAGAGATGAGGCAAGAAACAGCTTTTTGATTCTGCCTCCTAGTTATGTTGGGAAGTTTCAATTTCAGAACTTTTAAGTACTCAGAGATCAAGTGATGTCACTGGGTTAGTTTTATTAATATCTATACAAACATGTACTTTCAGGGGAAGTAATTACCTTTCCTCTAGCACTGTCAAAAGTAGGGGATTTTTCTGTAGGAAACATGTTAGTACCTCCCATTGTGGGAGAGAAAGAAAGAGATCTTGGAATGGTAAAGTTAGTTGTGGGAGCCAAGCAGAGTTAGGACAGCAGCCTTTGGCAGTCGTGTTGTGGAAGGGCCATCAGTGGCTATGCAACACACAGTCTAGGTCCAGAAATGGCAAGAAAACATCATAATGAACATAGTGAACCTGCATGTAGGTTTGCAATGAATAAACCCCATGATATGGGAGATGCCCCAAAGACCATTTTGTGCAAAGAAAAGCAGCAGCAGTACCTGGACTGGCTTAAAAGGGTGAAACAACTGGACAGAGAATTTTTAAAATAGAATTTAAAATAAAGAATGTGAGGAAAAGAGCGATAACTGCATAAAGGCTTGATGACAAGGCTATAAAACTAGAACCCACAGCACATGTGGTGATCATGGCTATGACACTTAATACATGTAAGGCACTGTGCTAAAGATTCCATGTAGATTATCTTATATAGTTCTGTGAAAGAGGTATTATTGGTGGCCAAATAAGGTAAACAATACACACAGTGGTAATCTGCCCAATGCTGAAATCTGTGTTGTTGGCTTTTTAATTTAATTTAATTTAATTTAATTTAATTTAATTTAATTTAATTTTTGGCCAGGCCCACAGCATGCAAAAGTTCCCAGGCTAGGAACTGAACCTGCATCACAGCAGTGACAACACAGAATCTTAACTACTAGATCATCAGGGAACTCCAATGCCAATCTCTTTGTAAGGAGACAGCACCAGAATCAAACCTGGCAGAGAACATATTTGTAACTAGTGGGTGTGAACTGCATCCTACACACAGTAAGAGGAGGAAAAAAGCCAGAAGAGAATAGTGTAAGACTTATCACTACAGTAAAACTTAGCCAGGGCTACTGCCTACCTCTAAAGTTCTAAGATACATTTGTTAATTCCGTCTCATCATTACTCACTCATAACAATCCCCTTCCACAAAAAGTGAGAATGGCTCTTAGTTTGGATGCCAAGAGGGGTAACAATAAACCCATACAGAATTTCATTATTGATAATGCTCTACATACAGTAAAGTTGAATGATTTAGTTATTAGACATGATTTAGGCAAATATGCCCTATTGCAAATCCAAGTTTGAGGACCCTAGAGTAAAAATGCTTATTCAACACATCCACGTAGAAAACCTTCTAATTTGGCCATAGAAATAGAGCCCCTATGAGGATGCACAGCCCCAGTGGTTATCTGGTCCCCAGCTCCCAGCCTCCCTAACATGGGAGAAATAAGATCAATTAGGTTCAGACAATTCAAGCCATATAGCAGGTGTCTGAAGTCCACAGATCAGATAAGCATTTTTCTGATAACAAGAAATTGTGAAAACTCTTACTTAGATGATAGAATTTACAGCCACTAAACAAATTGCTCAAATTAGTTGAAAGGTTTGGTAACTCTTATGTCATCTTCCTAGGAAGATCAAGCTACTAAAAACTTGCCAATCAGGAAAAGCTTTACAGACATAAATGTCCCCTATAAATAAGAAAAATTGTCTGTTTTCACTGTATTTTCTGACTCAAAATTAAATTACCTACAAAATGTTAGTTCCACTTAAGTGGTGATCCATTTTGAATCTAAACGAATATTTTTGGATGCTTTTTGTTTGTTTGTTTTTGCTTTTTTAGAGGGATCATTCTTCCTTTTTCTCTGTTTTATCTTGTTGATTTTAGCATAGTAAATAAAAGTCTGCAACGTTTTTAGGTTTCTTTGCTGAAAGTAGAGGTTTTGGTTGGTTTGTTCATTTTATCCATCAGCTGATGACAAGAGGAATGGATGTCTCACTACTTGGGGTTTCCTTGGGAAAGGACCAGTTTAGTGAAACAGTTTCTTCATTCACTCAAGAAAATTTTATTGAGGACTTTTTATTTGCTATCTTAGAGAAACGGAGGTGAGTAGAGCAAAGATATTCTCTGCACTTAGTGAGTTTAGGTTTTATTCAGGGAAATATATCCTTAGCAATTGTGAACACAAATTAATTATTTTCATTTTGACTGTAGTATAGATCTTAAAGGAGAAGACCAACATGTGTCTAGCAGTGGAGACTGATCTAGACTGACCACTGGAGTGGGGTGTAATCTAAGTTAGACAAGACTTTTCTAAGGAAGGAACTTTAAAGTAAAGTTATGGTGGATCAGCATATGAGTGGGGGAAAGGTGTGGTCTATGGAAAGAGCACGTGCAAAGGCTAGGAAGGCTGGCAGGAAGTTAAAGAGACCAACCTGCTAAAGCAGAAAACAGGAGAAAGTGCTGGAGGAGACAGGAGAGCAGGCAGTGTCATCGGTAGTGACATGGAGTGGTCAGTAATCCAAAAGAAGAAAGTGGGTTGATCTTTGACTTAAAGACCCCTGCTGGCAACACTGAACTTGAAAGCATGTCTTGTACTATTAATTAATTGATTAATAAGTTAAAGAACATTTATTCTTCTCCTAGCCCCACTTTCACTTTATTAGTAATCAAACCAGTGTTGAACTTGAAAAAGAAAACAACACATTAGTTGCTAAATGTATTGTGTATTTGGAGGAAACAATTTATATAAAGTACTTGAAGAAATCTTGAAAATGATCCTTTTTTTCAAGTGGTAGAGTTGTGGATATATTTCTTACAGCAAAGTGGATTAAAGTTAAAGGACTAAAACCTGAAACGAGGACAAGCTTACCAGAATGCCAGTTGCTTGGGTTTAGAAATAGTACCACTAAGTGCAGAGCAGCTTAACAAATGCAGTTACTTAAATTAGGACGCACCAGTAGACTTTAAGATTTTAGTATTTTTTTTCCATTAAAGAATGTTTAAGTTATGAAGGTAGAGTGTGGGTCTTACCACCAAACTAGCTTTAACTTCATCCTGAAAGCATTAACAGCCATTTGCACTAATCTGACCTGCCAACCAACTGTGCTTCAGTTTTTATTCTATCATAGTTAGATATTTTTCCAAGTAAATCCCAAACCTCTTTAAGCTACCGCTAAGACAAGGAACATATAAAAACAATGATTCATTCTAAAAAATGCTGAATACCTATCATGTATTAATCACTTCTAGTTGGTATGGAAGATAAATAAGAGACAGCTCCCAATCCCAAGACATTTTGGAAGGATTTACATTTCTTATATGTAAAACATACGAGATAGAGATGGTGTGGTTGCCAAAGGGGAGGGAAATGGGGTGGCATGGACAGAATGGGGAGTTTGGAGTTGGTAGATGCTAAGTCTTACATTTAGATGGATAAGCAATGAGGTTTTACTGTACAGCACAGGAAACTATATCCAGTCTCTTGGGATAGACCATGATGGAAGATAATATAAGAAAGGGAATGTGTGTGTGACAAGGTCAATTTGCTATACAGCAGAAATTGGCACAACATTGCAAATCAACTACATTTTACTGAAAAATAAAGGTCAAAAAATTTTTTAAAAAGTACAGGATGGTAGGATATAACAAATGCCATGTAAAACTGCTATATTACATCAGAAGAGGGAATGCTCAATTAAAATGAAAAATGAGATAAAGAAACCTCACAGAGAAGGTGGCTTTTGAATCCCTTTAAAGAATGAACTGAAATATTAACAACATCAAAATACTACAGCGGAAGCTGCCTTTGTTGACTGTCACGTGCTAATTGTTTGCATACATTTTTCTCATTCATGCCTCACAAAAATTCTTTGAATAGCATTGCTATCCCCATTTTATTGATGAAGAAACTGAGGGAAGAAAGACAAAGCAATTTGTCCTAGGTCATAACCAGTACATTTGAATTCAGGTATATCTTAAGCTTGCCTCATTATGCATTTTGCGTCTCAGGTGGAGGGTCCAGCATTGAACAAATATATAATAAGTCAAAGCATATCCTGAAACACCAAGTGTCCTATATGTCAAGAGAGCATATGGATAAAAAAGGAAATTCTGAAAGACCAGGAGTCCTACTTGGCAATAAAGAGGAACTTACTGCTAGAAAAACTAGCTAAGCTATATTTGACAGGGCCTTGAATGTCAAGCAAGGGAATGTGAACTGTGATAAAACATGGAGAAGATTTTACAGTCTCTGATTAGAAGACTGATGTGATGAGTGTAGCCTTTACCAGGACTAGTCTAGCTGTGGTAAGAAAGGTATATTCGAGCAGAAAGAAAACAGATTGAAGAGAAGACTTCAATAGTCGAGGAGAATGATACTCAGTCTTAATTTGGGGTAGCAGCAGAAGAATAGAAAGAGAAAAATATACATGCTAGATAGAAAAAAAAAGGAGAAAATGGCAATGAGAAGCTTTGAAAGGTTTTTAATTCAGGAACCCATTATTTTTTAATGTTTTGGGAGATATAAAAGGTCTCAAAGCAAAAAAAAAAAAAAAAAGATATTCCAGGGCTTTTCCTTTCTATCTAAATATTCTCAGTTTACAGAGTAATCCACTTGTAATGGGGTGGGGGGAAATGTCCACTGCTGGCCTGTGCTGGGCTACCTCATTATTGCTCTGCCTTTGTGCCTCACATCTTCAGATGTATGGCTTTTTCCATCATATATCATCACCATGACAGCACAGGGATGATCTACTACAGCAGATGATGTGGATGGTAGTAATAACACAGTCTACTCAGGGGAGCAAAAGGCTCTGTGTTTTTTTCTTAAAGGTAAATGGGAAAGGTGGAGAGGAGAGAAGCGAACTAAAAAATTAAATACTGCCTTTTCAAAGATTCAAAATAACCACTGCAGTGTCGGCACGAGGCAATGTGATAAGGCAGAGAGCATGGAGAAATAGGATGCTGTGGATAATACTGAAATTCACTCTGGGAATCACAGACGTAGAAATCAATTTTAAGATTAAAAAATTGAATTGGTAATTTTTGACCCACACTGTAATTGAATTATGTGGATCATGGATCTTAATTAGAGTTGCATGCCCATCAAGTAAAACTCTTGGGTGTGTATGAAGCAAAAATAGCATTTAAAAAGTTAAAAAAAAAAGATTCTAAATATGGCTAGAAAAAACTATTTTTCTAAGAATTATCTTAGTTTTATTTTTCAGACCCTGAAGAAATTCCAAATTCTGATTGATAAAATATTGCTGCAGCATACGATTTGAATACTAGTTAGGAAAATTAATAATGCCATAGTCCTCAGTTTTTCCATTTGGAACACTGACAAAAATTAGATTAATCTTTTAGGGTAAAGGCTAGGCTCTTTAATTGAGTCTCCCTGTATATCCCCTCAACAGATTCAGTTTCTCCCCTAGCTAAACATCTTGGATTGCTTAATTTTCAGATTTACAGCTGTGGCTTGTAAAGAGTTTATCTTCCCTCCCTTATACACAGATCGATTCCCCTTGGGTGCTGGTATCTTAATCATATAATCATTTGAGTTGAAAGGACCTATGATGGGGCACTAATCTATCCCTGTGAATCACAGCAGGATTGATTTTATTATTACTAAGTCATTCTTGATCAATGGGTATGGGGTTTCAGCCTTGAATCTTTCCAATGATGGCGATTCCACAGCTTCCCCTGGCAGCTGGTGCCATTCCCAACTATTCATATTGTTATAAAGTTAGTACTTATATTTAACCTAAATTTTCCCTTGTGGAATTGAAGTCTATTGCTTCTTATTCTGTCCTCATTGACTAATGAAAATTGGTCCCTCTCCTCTTTACAACATCCCTTAATGAATCTGCAGACAGTTTTGTTTCCCCCTAGTCTTCTCTCCAGGCAGAACATGCCTACTTCCCTAGACCTTTCCACATAAGTCTTATTTTCCAAACTCTTTATCATTTTTGTGGCTCTCCTCTGAACTCTCTATTCTAGGTCTCTTTCGAAATGTGATGCTACAACCTAAATGCAGCATTTCACTGGTGGCCAAAACAACAGGGGAAGAGCAGAAAAGTAGCTTTTTGCTGTGCATGACAATATGTACTAACTACTTTACTGCCATTCAGTGGAACTAGTAGAAATTTAATGTATGTCTGTAGAATCTCACCAAGATCCTGCTAAATGCATAAGTTAAGGTAGTGGCAAATCCACTGGTATTTGCTTGGATGGTCCCTTTTAGAGGTCACTGATTGAGGAAGTATTGTTCCAAAGTAGAGATATCTATGAGGTCCTCTGAATTTGGATTCTTTCCAGTGTCCAACTGTCCTCTGTTCCCAACATCAGCAATAAAAAGAAAAAAAAAAGCTCAACAAATTACGGTCTTAATTCTTATTCAGCCTATTTATTACTTTTGCCTCTGTCTACACATGATCAAAGAATCGAAAAAGAAATCATGCAAGGAAACAGATTTAAAAAATCAATATATACTTTTAAAAAGTGAAATAGTTTTAAGCTTTCCTTTTCCAGTTGGCTATTTATGTATCACTTAGACGCAGACATAAAAATTTACAATGTAATACAGTAGTGATCCCCCCACCCCATGGCACTACACAAAACAAAAGAATCCTAGAACGCTAGATCTGGAAGACGTTTTAAAAATATTAAGTTTATTTTTAAGTTGAATAAAACCCCAAATCCAGAGAGATTAAATCAATGGCTTAAGATCTACTCTTAAGACTGATTCATAATTATTATTTTGAACCAAAAATGTAATAGTGTACTTACTAAGTGGCAGTCAAGGATCTTAGCATATGAAATATAAAATCAAATATGAGGTATGTTTTATGCCAGTCAGTTAGGTTCCAGGTCCAGAACCCATGTCTCCTGGTTCTCAGAATTTATTTTGTGTGACAAAAGCTTGCTTCATGGGTGCAATGACATTCCATTCTTTTCAAAACACTAGAGGATTAGATTGCCAAGACTCAACTTTCAAATGAAGACTTCCTCAATTCTATCTGAAGAGAATCAGTTGAAAAAGCTGGTAGGACTTCAAGAGTTGTCCTTGATGAGGCACATCTGCTATGACTAGAAGATAAAATCTCCTTTTGGAGAACATGGACTGGTCTGCCTATAGATTTTGGGCTGTGCTTTTAGAAGAACATGATGTAGCTCATGTCTCTATGGTCCAGAATGTGCTCTGTAGTTTACGCCCAGCAGTCACCTCTTTCATCAGAAAGCTCTATTTTTATTTAAAGAAGGATGGATAAGAAGGAAAATCCATACTACAAAAGTTACTGTGTATATACAACTTCCAGGGGTGTGCAGGTGATGACTGAGCCATTCTAGGATGGGGTCTGAAATGCGATCTTCCCGAAAAGTTTCTAGGTGACAATAGTGCTGCTTGTCCTCAGACCACACTTAAAATATAAAGGCTCTGAGACAATTAATTTAAGGTCTATGTTAGCTTGGCTGGATCCAACCAGTGGAAATATCAATGCCTTCAGAAAAAAATAACTAGGACGGAAAACTTCCCCAGACCATTCCAAGGTTGTCATACAATATCTTCCCTCATTTACTACACTGTTTCAAAATATGGCTTTTCTATATCTGCTTTAAGAGAAAATTAAAGTAGCTAAATATCCTTTCCTTATCTAAGGACAATAAGCAAGGCATAGAGTTTGTCCGATTTAATGATTGGCCTCTTAAGACACTGATAGGGTTATTTTTATCTATCCCACATGGAGGATATTCATTGATTTATGTTAATTCAAATGTGTTAATTTCTAAATCAAATGAGTCTTGCAATTCTTGTCCTTGTTACTTTAATTTCATTAGTTTCGTCCATGTGAAAATCACTTCATGATTTTATGCCATATGTTATTCTGGATATTTTTACAAGATAGAAAAAAAAACTAATCAGACATTTGATCAATTTAGTCAACAAACCACTCAACTAGGTCAAAAAAAGATCAATACAATGGGTTATTTTTCTCAATTTCCAAGGCATTTTTCTCAATTTACAATCTGGTTAGTTAAATTAGATTATCATCCACTCAGTAGCCTCTGACACAACAGAATAGGCTGTTCTCTGGAGCAAAATATTCATGCAATGACTGTATAGAGGTCATCTAAAAAGACTTCTTAAAATGCCTGCTTTTTTCTCATTCACCCACTTATTCATTTTGTATAACAGTAGGATATCTATTGAGTCAGAGATTTATTTTAGTTTTAGTAATAGAAACTGCTATTTAAAATTTGTTCAGTGGAGATTTGAAGTTACTTTGGAGAATATCTTTTTATTATGGGAGAATCACTGGAATTATAATGAGGCAGTGTTTGGCTTTACAAAGACTAGGGGCTTTGTAGACTAGAAAGGTAGAATCCTGGCAGTCTCCTTACATACCTCATCATTGTTATATTGAAATGTTTGCAAAAGAGCTAAGGGGCTAAATGATAGAAAAGAATTTCTAATGCCAATTGCTCATTTCATGGTAATTTTTAAAATTAATAATAATTACAGAAACAGTTTTAAAGATATAATCAAATTCTATGCAGTAAGCCTAATTTAGTAATCCTGAAATTTCTTTTTAACCATCCAAAGATAGTTTTAAGTCTCGATTGAACTGCATATACTTGATACAAATCTCCAAAATACCATAGCAGGATCCATGTCTTCCTTGCTTGATACAGTGTTTAAGTTCTAGTATACACAGACGTACAAAACAAATGCTTAGTGAATGGATTATTAATTATAATACAATCTCTTTTATAAATTTTATTGCCAACTGAAGGGTTCAGGCTTGCCATAGAAAGTGTTTATGCTTTTGTTCTAATAGTAAGTCCAGAATATTTAGGTACCAAAGAAAGTAGATCCAGGATTTCTAGGACAACATTCCAAAAGTTGGGAAAGAACCAAATGCAGATGGCATGTTGGGAACTAGACAAATTGCTTTTATTTTCTCAACTTTAGGTACTATAAGAAACCTTGACTTCTATTACTATAAGAATCCATAGTCTTGGATTCATCACTGATATAAAGAAGCCATTTTTTTTCATTACCTGTACCAGAGTGTTATAAGAATAACACTTATAAGAAGGTTATAAGAATAATATTTATAAAACTTATAAGGAGGAAAGTGTCGGTTGTGGTACCCAGTTGTTTTTCCATCTCCACAGTGTCCTTCCCTCCACCACAACTCTGGAGACAATTGTATCCCAGTCTTAACTTTGGTAGAAAACATTTTAGTCATCAAAATTAACACTATTATTGTGAGCATTAAGGCATTCTTGCCCTTGGTACTCTATAGCTATGAATATCAATTCTAATGGTCCCCACTTTTGGCATACTTTGAGGCATAATCTAAATTTTTATACTTCAGGCCATTTGTTTAAAAGTTTCCTTAAATTCACATAATCCAACTACATCAATAATACATGTTAATTATATAAAATATATAAATGTATAAATATATAGATAGAAATGAAGAAATGCCTGTAATTCCCACAATTGTGCCTAGAACTTTTCCCTTGGGTTTAAATGTATATTGATAACTAGACCTATTCTCCAGTCAGGAATGGGGTATTGCCTGCTCTTAGTGACTGAGAATGGCTATGTATTTAATCCAATTCTTTGATACCAAATCCCCATTTGAATACTTTTCTGCTTGTGTCTCTGAATGTAAACTGCTTTTAGGTTCTCCATCTCCAGAGCAAGTTTGTTTCAACTCTCAATTCTTGAAACTTCTTAAGATTGTTATCCTAGATTTCCACAACATTCTAATCATGCTGCTTAGATATATTCTTCTTTCTTCTGAGTTCTGTAAACCACAAAGGACAACCTTCAAACCTAGCTTCACTGGTAGTACTCCTATTCTAATTACTCAGTCGCACTGCACTGGTAGTACTCCCTTTTGAATTACTCAGGGACCTACTGGGAGATAGAATTTATACCTTAATTTGAACAGGAAGTTGGGGTTTGGGACCAACTATGAAGCATATTCTAAAGAATACAGGAGTAGCGGTAATATGGGGAAACCCATGCAGAGCACCCAAATAAGGAACATATCTGGAAGAGGCAGGAGACAAGGGCTGAGATAAAGACTGCCTTGTAGAGGGTACAGCTGTGGCCTCCAAGAAGGTGGAGAAGTTAGTGAAGTGCTACATCTTCAGTAGTTGCTGGAAAGCTACCCATGGGGAAGTGTCCCATTTTAGAACTCATTGTGAAGCCACCCAAGTAGTTGTCAGGGGAAACCATCCATGGGAAGGTAGCACTGCGAGTGAAACTCACTGGGGAACCACCCTCTAGGGTGTCAGAGAAAGCTGCCCACAGGGAGGCATGTAAGCCTGCCAAGAATATCACGCATCTGAGTGCTTACTAATGATGACACTTAAGACCATGCCAGCTGGTGAGGGAGAAATGTTGCACTATCACAAGCTAGACAATGAAGTGTGGATTTGGCATTAAGAGAAAAGAGATTGGTAACAGAGACATCATTTAAATGCCAATCTGTCCCTTTCTGCTGTCTCTGCCTTAAGATATAAAAAAGATAACAGAATACTGAAAGGTAGAAATCTTAGAACATCTAAGCAATATTAGATATTGCTATAAATCTCAGACAATTTTATTCATCAAGTGCTTTGTGGGTTCTTAGCGGCATGGATTGTTTTATACTAGCCTTACTTCTAGTTTTAGTTTATGTATCTTCTCTTATTTTTTCTCTCTTTGCATGTCTTGATTTGTTATGTTTCAAAATGTTTTCTTAAATATAAAGGGACTGAAATAAGTGCATGTCATAAATTAGTTCAAACTAGAGCTAAATGGATATCAGATACTTTCAAATTAATCTTGACTATAATTTCTCTAAAATCTTCATAACATTTAATGTAAAAATCAAGAAACCAATTTTTGATATGTAATGTTGGGACTGTAGTCATTTATGTTTTTTTCAAGTCAGAATTTGATACCTGCCCAAAAATTTTCAATAAATATGAAAAATAGCAGTTTGACTTTTTCAGTATGTAAATATTTCTTAAAATTAATGAAGGACAGAAAACAAGCAGGAATTTGGGGAATACAGTGGTGGTACAAGACTAGATCTTTAATCTTTTTACATATTCTCATATAACCAGAAAAACAACTATATAAGAAATCTAAAAACCCATTGATTGACACAACTCTGCTCTCAGAACAATTTGAAAAATCAAATGGAGGAGTTCCCTTGTGGCTCGGCAGTTTAAGAACCCAACTAGTATCCATGAAGATGTAGGTCAATCCCTGTCCTCGCTCAGTGGATTAAGGATCTGGTATTGCCTCAAGTTGTGTAGGTTGCATATATGGCTTAGATCTGGCATTGCTGTGGCTGTGGTGTAGGCCAGCAACTGCAGCTCTGATTCCACCCCTCACCTGGGAATTTCCATATGTCACAGGTAAGGCCCTAATAAAAGAAAAAAAAGAAAAAAAAATCAAATGGGACTGTTGTTTCTATCCTAACAATGAAAACGAAGTGGATAAGACAAAACTCATTTTGCTTTTTGTTTCATTTTGCCATACTGACAGAGCATGGAAACACTCAAAAATAACTACATTCCAGAAGAGGCAGAAAGTTGTCTTTTCTAGGGAAAAAGACACTCATAACTGTTTTCAGGCAGAATAAGTAAGGATTCCCTAAAAATGGGATAAAGAAAAACCAGCCACGCTTTTAGCAGTTGTGTCCAGAACTTAACGTCAGCTGGTATATAGCCTGGCCTGAAGGATTAGCCTCTGGAGAAACCTAAGTAACAATGTCAGCATCTCTAACTTCCCACAGGCCTTCACTTCGTGAACAAAGTTTAGTGAATTTAAGCCTGTGAAAAGGCAAGAGAGTTGTAATAAATTCCTTCCCTTCAGTGTATTTCACCATGTCCATGCAGGGACCAAGTCAAGAGATGAAGGCTGTCTCTCTGGGGTGCATGGCGCTGAGTGCAGTGTAACCTACCTCTGAAGGCTGGGGACTATCAGGAGAGCTGCGAGAAATCCCTGTGGGGCCACCGAGCCTTCACCAGGAACATAAAAATGGCCTTCCAAAGGCTAGGGACAGAGCAGCGGGGTGAAGAGTTCTCCTAAATCAAACGAAGCCCAGGGGAAGTCTAAGAAGCAAAGATAATTCCCCAGTAGAGGGGGAAAAAAAAAAAAGCTGGTGGCTGAGCTATAATGCAGAGAAAGGTCTCCTACAAGTTTGAATGATGGCTCTGAGCTGTAACGTATAAAGAGATATGCAAACTCTCACAAGTGCTGAGAATCAAAGCTCCACTGAGCATAAAATCCTGATCCTACCCTCAGAATATTTGAAGCATATGGTGAGGTGAAGCTAACTAAAGCTGTAATAAATCTCAGATCCAGCTCAAGAGCAGTTTAGATTAACCCAGGCTTTGGTACTAGCAGCCCGTCAGGAAAAGGGTCATGCCCTTTTCTGGAGTATATATTATTTTCTTCAGCCTCCCCCTTGTTTTTTTTTTTTTTTTTGCACATACTATCTAGCATAATATCAAGTTATAATATGATGCAATGAGTAAGAATATATGGCATGTACTTAAGAAAGAAGGAGTTAACGGAAAGAGACCCAGAGATTGGCAGGTGTTGGGATAAATTAACAAGGACTTTACTATGACTAAGACACATATGTTAAAAGATCCAGTGGAAAGTTGGGTATTCTGTTTTCATAGATGAGGAATTTCAGCAGGTACATAGAAATCATGGTAAGAGGTGGAGAAAGACAGTCCTCCTCCTGTCTTAGGAGAATGATTTCCTTTAAAAAAACTGACCCTTCCATAGATAATAACTATAACTTCTGACAAGATAAAAAGTCAATTATTGAAAGACTGCAGAACATGACCCAAGCATGCAGACTTCAGAAAAGAGTTGAAAATGGAGTAAGTGAAAAGTACACATAGTGAGTTATCTCTTTCTGTGGCTCTTCCCAGATAGCAGCTGCAATTGTGATGAGGGCAGAGGGAATAAAAATTCCGATAGAAGGTTCACTATATTTCTGTGTGGAAGATCTATGGGAAAATACCAGATAGTCAGGGAACACTGCAAAGTAGGAGAAAGCCAAAACAAAGAAGCCCAAATTCTGGGTAAAGCAACGTTCATGTCTCAGACTGACTCCCAGAACATGCAAGAGTGCGACAGACTGAAAGCATTTGTGAGATATGAACCACCACCAAGAGAAGTGTGGCATCAAGTTTAAGCCCAGACCAGTTAACAGTCTGCTGAAATAAAATTACCAAGATTTACTGAAAGAATATTACAAAATCCAGAGTTTATGCAATTTAATATTCACAATGTCAATACAAAGTTATCCAACATGCAAAGAGTCAAGAAAACGTGAACCATTCTTAAAGGAAAATAAAATCAAAAGACAGCAACCCCAAGGTCACCCACATATTGGCATTACCACTAAAGGACTTTAAAGCTGCTAATAAAACTGTGCTCAATGAAAGTAAAGATAACAGGCGCACAACGCATACAAAGATATGACATATCAGCAGAGAAATGGAAATATATTTTAAAATTTTTATTTATTTTTTGGCTATGCCTATGGCATATGGAAGTTCCTGGGCCAGGGACTGAACTCTTGCCACAGAAGTGACTTGAACCACAGCAGTGACAATGCCAGATTCTTAACCCACTGAGCTACCAGGGAACTCCATATAGAAATATATTTTTATTGAGCATCTTTTTTAAAAAAATGTTATTGGAGTTCCCGTCGTGGCGCAGTGGTTAACGAATCCGACTAGGAACCATGAGGTTGCGGGTTCGATCCCTGCCCTTGCTCAGTGGGTTAACGATCCGGCGTTGCCGTGAGCTGTGGTGTAGGTTGCAGACGCGGCTCGGATCCTGCGTTGCTGTGGCTGCGGCGCAGGCCAGTGGC
>PVHT020000254.1:3095472-3115103 GCA_004024745.2 Catagonus wagneri | reverse complement strand
AGGGGTCTAATCGGAGCTGTGGCCACTGGCCTGCGCCGCAGCCACAGCAACGCAGGATCCGAGCCGCGTCTGCAACCTACACCACAGCTCACGGCAACGCCGGATCGTTAACCCACTGAGCAAGGGCAGGGATCGAACCCGCAACCTCATGGTTCCTAGTCGGATTCGTTAACCACTGCACCACGACGGGAACTCCCCTGTTCCTATTATTGTTGTCAATGGCTGAGGTAAAGTAGCTATTAAGAAAATTCAGCCCTCCCTGACACATTCTGCTTTTCCTCCTGTCCCTGAGTAGTGAGCCCACTCTTCCCACCTCGTGCTTCGACTTCGTAATCACCTCTAATCTTTGACATGCTTCCTTGAAATCCTTTGCTAGAGGTAACCTCTTATAGCTTTGCTGTTTTATACGTCTCCTGGATGCCCTTACTAATTATTTTTTTCTCTGAACATCATTGTTTTTTACACTCACATTTATTCTTTTTAAAGGACTGCCTTCCTGCTTTTATACTGTTGCCTTTTTTTTAACTGCTTCTTAAATACAGAGGAAATCTAAAAAAGGATAAAAAAAGACATTTTCCAAGGAGAAATTTCTCTCTTCTTTGTTTCTTGAGTTAAAAAAATGTAGATCTATTTGGTTTTCTTGAAGGGGTAGGTTACCTTTCGCAGGCATTGCCTTTCAAGTCAGTAAGACAAGCTTTTCTCATTTTGTACCCTGCACCATCCTTGTGACTTAAAAAAAAAAAAAATCAATAGGAAATACTCACGCAGTGGTCAGGAGAACGGTAATTTTGTTGTGAATGAAAAAAATAATAAAGCCATGGGGGAAAAATGTTTTTTTTGAGCTGCTTATAAGTTAGTACAGTGTGAAGTTTGGATTCCCACACAAAATGCCTTCTGGGCCCTTCCAATCTTTTAGGAGGAAGGAAAAAAGGATTTAAAAAAATGTGAACCTGGGAGAGGCTGGTAGATAAAGGGCATTACATTATCTAGCCACAACGCACAAAACCCAAGCAGGGTGTGAGGAATTGAAGAACCCAAGCAAATTAAATAGACAAAAACAAGGAGGGGTGTTGCAACTTTTCCTATGTAACTGGCAATATATTTAATCTTAGTCACATAAAATTTTCTGCTTATTATTGTATTACATATATTTTTACCTTGCTATGGTTATTTTCTGTCATTGGAGAGGTTCTGAAATAGCTAGCTTTCACTTTGATAAATAATATTTATTTGCAAATAATATAGAAGGCCAAGTAGGAAAATACTTTCATGGAAGGGATATGCATCTTTTTAAACGGACATTAACTTTTAGAGTGGTTTTAGGTTTACAGCAAATGTGAAGGAGAGTACAGAGAATCCTCATATACTTCCACCCCTACACCCCACTATCATACCCACCTGAGTGGGACATTTGTTATAATTGATAAACCTACATTAACACATCATTATTGCCCATAGCCCAGAGTTACAATGTGGTTCACATTTGGTGTGCATTCTACGTGTGATAATGACATCTATCCATCATCACAGTGTCATACATAATAACTTAACTGCCCTAAAACTCTTCTGTGTTCTGTCTGCTCTTCCCTCCCTCCCCCCACTAGCCCCTGGCAAATATTTTACTATATTTGTTGTTTCACTTTTTTTTCCCAGAATGTCTCATAGTTGGAATCATACAATTAATAACCCACTCAGACAAGATTCTTATACTTAGTAATATGTATTGACGGTTTCTCCATGTCTTTTTGTGGTTTGATAACTTACTTCATTTTAGCACTGAATTACATTGTCTGGATGTACCAGTTTATTCATCCATTCACCTACTGAGGGACATCTTCATTGCTTCCAGGTCTTAGTAATTACAAGTGAAACTGTTATAAATATCCGTGTGCAGGTTTTTGTGCGAGCATGAATTTTCAACTCATTTGGGTAAATACCACAGAGCATGACTGCTGGATTATATGGTAAAACCATGTTTAGTTTCGCAAAAAACCTGCCAGACTGTCTTCCAAAGTGGCTGTGCCATTTTACACTCCCACCAGCAATTAATGAGAGTTCTTGTTGTTCCACGTCTTTGCCAACAGTTGGTGTTTTCAGGATATTCTAATTAGCGCTTCTTAAAGTATATTTATTTTTCTTTCCTCTGTGTTAAGTGTTTCCCTCTAGTGAATATTTCTTTTTCAGTGTGGAGAAGGGAAAAGAATGAGTGCAGTGTGACCAGAGTACATGCTGGTAAAGAAGCTGTGGCTGAGATTAGCAGTGTCCAATAGAAAACACCCGAATATCTAAATTTGTTTTAGTAAAAACACTTATCCATGCTGACTAGTCTCATGTCAAATTCAACACCAGGAACTTCAAGGGAGTCCAAGGTGCCTCTGGACCATCCCACTATAATTCTCTGGGAAATAGTCTCTCACTCTCCTAGTATTTTAAGACTCTCCTCTCTCCCTAAACTCCCAACACCACTTCCTATTCCTCTTTTTCAGTTAAGGACATTGCATTTAATTTTCTGATTGCTTTGAATGATTGCAAGAAATTTTACATTCTCCAGTTTTCAAGTGTAACACCAATCTTCATCTGAATGCATATACTTAAATTCCTGGCAGTTTTTCTAGGTGAACTGTTTATGCTTATATGTAAGTCCACACTCTCATTTGAGCACTAGAGTCCTTTTCAAGTATTTAAGGATTTTACTTCTGTATGTATCCCCATTTTCTCCATCCTGAATCATCATTTTTCCTATTCTGATAGGTCTTTTTTTCATTTTTTAAAGTTTCATTGACATATAGTTGATTTACAACGTTGTGATAATTTCTGCTATACAACAAATTGATTCAGTCATATATATACACATATCCATTCTTATTCAGATTCTTTTCCCATACAGATTATCACAGAATATTGAATAGAGTTCCCTGTGCTATACAGATAAGTCTTCTCGTTTTATATATATATATATATTTGTATATATATTGACAATTATATATAAGAATACATGTATATATGTATGTATATACGTAAATATATATATGTATATACACCATATTAAACAAAACAAAACGAAGCTCCTCAACCTTACATGCCATTTCAGCTACTCTTCCCCTTCGAAGAAAATTCTTATGAGAATTGTTAAAAGCTGTAGTCAGTCTTCAATTCCTCTGCTTTCATTCTCTCTCGAACCTACTCTAACCCAAGCTTCTACCTCTATAACTTCCTGAAAAGTGATCTTACCAGTCAATGCCAAGCCTAACGGTCAAATTTCAGCCCTCTTTATGTGTAAACAATAATCCACGCTTGACACAATTAATCTCACCTTCTTGAAATACTTTCTACATTTGGCTTCTGCTTGTCTTGTCACTTTTGGTTTTCTCCTTACCTGACTGACCACTTCTTTTCAGCCTCTTTCTCTGCCTATTCCATATCTATCAAACCTCTAAACACTGGAATGCCCCAGATCTATGGTCTCTCCACTTTCCAAATAATACTTATTGTTTTGGTGGTCTCATACACTCCCACGATTTGAAATTCCCTGTGCGTTATTGGGATTCCTGAATTTATATCTTCAGCTTGGAACTCTGATCAATACTCTAGACTTGTATGTGAACATGCTAATTTTTCAGCTCCACAAGGATGTCAAATGGTCATCTCCAGCTTGCTATGTCTAGAGATGAAATTCTTATTCTCTTCTTACTTATTTCAAATTGCTTCTCTCCTAGTTCCAACCATATCATTAAATAGTAACTCAATTTTTCGGATGCTCAAGAAAAAGGACTTGGAGTTACTTTTGGCTCATTCACTTTTTTCATACCCTTTGTCCCATCTGTTAAACAATCTTCTACTGACAATTTCTGAGATGTATCCTAAACTTAACCTCTTGTCATCACTTATCATCACTTCGCAAATAATAACAGCAGATATTTTTTTGAATCCTATGTGAGCTAGGCTTTTATCTAAGTGTTTTATTACATGAATTGCCTCATTTAATTCTCACAGCAAACTTATGAGGTACTATTATCATCAGCATCATAGAAGAGAAAATAAAGGCACAGAGATATTCGAATGTTTGCCCTAAGTCACACAGACAGAAAGTGAAAGAACCTAAGAGAACTTATTCATACTACTCAATTTGGAAAAAGCATCTTAAATGGTTACTGTCCAAACCTGAGCTCTTAATTTCTACCTTCAAACAAAACCGGTTCTCCTATAATCTTCCATATCCCAGTAATGAGAAAGTCCATTCTTCCAGTAGTTCAGGCCTTTACTCTTGTAAACATCTTTACCTTCTCTTTTTCTCACTTATGCAATGCTTAATCCATCAGCAAATTTTGTCAGCTCATAGTATATCTTTCAAATTATATCTGTATATTACATCTTTATTACTAAATATATAAAGATATAATTTATATCTTTAGTAATATATATATTATAAAACTATATCTTTATTATATCTTTCAAACTATATCTTTATTCAAATTATATCTTTATTACTAAAATTATGTCTTTATTACTAAACCCACTGCCATCATTCTTGTTCAGGTCAGACAATTGAAGTAGCTTTAATTAGTCTCAATGGTTTTACTATCAACTCCTTTTCATCTGTCCTCAGCAGAGCAATCCATGTGATTCTTGAAAATGTAAGTCACATCATGTGACCCCTTTGCTTAAACTTTTAACAATAGTTTTATCTTATTTAAAAAAATCCTCTAAAAATTCGTAATGTGAACAAAGCTCTCCATTTTCTGTCCAGTTCTAACCCTATTATCCTATCATTTTCTACTCTGCCCCACTCAGTTTTTCCAGCCACACTGACATTCACTATGTTCATCAAACACACTCCTCCATACTTTCTGTAAATTCTGCCTGAAATAATCTTCCCCTACATATTTCTTTGGTTATCTCATTACTACTTTCATATCGCCACCAAATTGTTGTCAGATTATTAGAGAGGTTGTCCTGGATCACGCTATCTAAAATAGACTTCTACCCCAATCACATCACTCTCTGTCCCCTTACTTCCTTTAGTTGTTTTTTCTTAACCTCTTCATTTTTTGTTTTTACACTCACCACCACCTTGTGAGTCATTCTAGAATATAAGCTCATAGAAATATTATTTACTATTGAATCATTTGAGTTTTAATTATCCCCTGGCCTATAGCTGTCATGTAATATATATTTATTGAATAATAAATACATTATTTGCTGAAATATATTCCGAGTCTCCTCCTTAAATCTTTATTGGGTATAAGAGTCTATGCTATCTGGAAAAGATTGCCCTTTCTTCTACTCACTAAAAAAAAAAAAAAAGAAAGAGTTCCTTTTTCTGAACAAGACAATCACTCACAATTGCTATGGTAACCATCTTTGGTGAAGATGGTCCTTGTAATGAGCATCAGCCTGGTCTCACAATTCTCCTTTCACCCACTAGAACACATTAGAAACAAAAGGCAGAGAAAATGGTAAGGAAATCTGATGACCCAGATGTTATACCTAAGACTCAAAGAGATAGTGGCATATGAGTGCTTGTGATCACATATTTTATTATCATATTACTAAGGACACCTAAGAACCACTTTCCTAGACCAAAGAGAAGAGCTTATGTTTGGCATAAGCTATGATATAAGGACTTTAATCATTGCATAGTTTATTCTTAAGGCTGAAGACACAATGAAGGGGTCAATGGATGCAGATGTGGAGCCAGCCAGATATGGGCATAGGAGATGGCTGGAAATTTTTGACTCAAATCTAATTTATGTTCTCAAAGAGAACCAAATGGTTGATTCTCTGATAGTGTCTCCAGGGGACTCAGCCCTCAAAGGACAAAATAGTCATGTATATATTCACCACCTAGGATGTCAACAAAACAATGAGCAGATGAAGATATCTAGAGGGAAATACCTCAGAGCTACAGAACAGTTTAGAATGTCCTGGAGCAGCTGAAGAGGTCTGGGAAGTTTCTTTCTCTCTGCTAATCCCAAATTTGTTTATTCAACAAATAATCGTTGTTCATCTACTATATGCCTGACATTTTTCAAGTACTAGGAATAGAGAAAATAAAACAAGAACAAAATCTTCTGATTTTATAAAATTTACCCTCTTTTGGGAAGAAGGAAACAATTAAAGATAACTACTTATTCTGGATGATGATAAAGACTAAGATATTGAACAAAACAGAGGTAGAGAGGAGGATGTGGAAATGTGTGAGGAAAGACCTCCTTACAGGTAATGTTTGAGTGGAGACCTGAAAGAAGGGGGCTTGAGTCACGTGAATAAATGAGTGAATAGAATTACCGTATGTGGCTCCAACACAACTTAGTGTAATTTCTCACTGACCTGTAATTTTTCTATTTCTAATCACACAGAAACTCCTATACTGAGATAGTTCATTAATGATGAGAATGTGCTGGGGAAAATAATATTAAAAGTTTTATTTTTATTGTTCTTGAAATCAAAATCTTTTGATTGCTACATGTAGAAAATATTGGTTTCTGGAGACTCTTTAGAGGCGTAGAGCCATGGTGTAAAGTAATATATCTATGGATCATTTTCTTTGTTAAATTTCCATAAAATGAGCTTCTAATCATTGTCAAGCTGAAATGAGGCATTGTTTCGTCACTGACACTGTTACATGAATTCAGGTAGGTCTATTTCTGCTTATAAAATAAAAGTGAACTTTTTAGGGAACATATTAAAAATGCTAAATAGGAATTCCTGCGTTGGCTCAGCGGTAATGACTAGTATCCATGAGGACGCGGGTTCAATCCCTGGTTTCGCTCAGTGGGTTAAGGATCCCGTGTTGCTGTGAGCTGCGGCATAGCCTGGCGGCTATCGCTCAGATTCAACCCCTAGCCAATTTCCATATGAAGAAAAAAAAAAAAGCTAAAGAAATTTGTTTCCATAAGCCTACATAGAAGGATCCAAAGGTTTAAATAACATCATCAAGTCTTTTCACTAGCACAGTCTCTTGGCTTTGCTTTTTTATGTGGTGGCTCTATTCTCAAGCAGACTCTTTCTCATGATGACAAAATAGTTACTATCAGCTCTCTCCTTATATTCTACCTCTCATCATGCTCAGTAAAATAAAAAGAACACTTCTTCCCTGATAACTCCAGCAAATGTCTAAGAATTAAGGCTCAGGCTCTGATTGCTCTGATTTAGATTTTGTACCATCTCTGAAACAATTACTATGGCAAGGAGATGCAGTGCTTCAATTGGCTGGAAATATATGCACTTAATGTAAGCTACATAAAAATTCTTGGACTAAAAAGAATGAACTACTTTTGGTCCCAAAGGAAACCAGGTGCTTTTACTGGAAGGGGTTAGTGCTCATACACTTACTCTTGGTACATTACATACTGAACACTATTTCCCAGAGTCTAATGGGCCCAACAGATTTTTCTCTCTCCCTCCCTCCCCCACCCCTCTTACATACACACACACACACACTACCAACCCCACCACCCTACCAGCAACCCTTTACTATTTCCCTATTTGTTTCTAGGAATGGAAACCTCTGATTATATGTCAAAATACCTCTAATTTAAGGGTGAGAATGGAAAGTAGAGAGAATTATCACTGTGAGTTCTTCAATATCTCAGGCCTCAAGTAGTAAAGGAACCATGGTCATGACTTTTGCTAGTTAGAATTCTGAATTAGGAGCATACAGTGACAAACTAAATGTTTTTACAATTGCTTTAACACCAAAAATTTAGGTAATGGAGATTTTACTCTGAACCACAGATTGATACTATCCACCAATTGATTTTCACCACTGCTGTGTATGACTAGCAGCAAACTGATGGTAGAAGACTTACTAAAGTATATTTGCTCCCCTTCCTTTGCCTTTTTTCATATTCCACTGGTTAAAGGTTCGTACCTGCAAGACTGCCCTCACCCCACTTCAGACAATAGTCACCATCCTAGATTATCATGGGTGCTTCTGACCAACTGAAGGTCCCAAAAATGCCCGCCCGCCCCCCACCCCACACACACACACTGACCTTGGATTTCAGATGCCAGTTACAAGTCTAGGTTTTACCTAGACTTGTGACCCATGGGCTATAGACCAAAGGTTCCCACAACCTCTTCCTTGGATTTGATTAATTTGCCAGAATGGCTCACAGGAAAGCTTTCTCTAGCTGCAAGTCTTTTCTTCTTCTCTTCTTCCATTCCCTTTGCTCTCTAAACAATTTAGTCTTAAAGCCATTAAAGGGGACAGAGCAAGATGGGGTAGGAGTGGGAAAGAGGAGGCACAGTAACCAAGAAAAGACCATCAGTATGGAAGTACCTCAGAAAACTAAATATAGAACTACCAGCAATCCCACTGCTGGGCATATATCCAGACAAAACTTTCATTGAAAAAGATACAGGCACTCCTATGTTCACTCACTGCAGCACTATTCACAATAGCCAAGACAAGGAAACAACCTAAATGTCTTAGTGTAACAGCCTTACTCCTTAATGAATGCATTAAAAAGATGTTGTACATATATACAATGAAATATTACTCAGCCACAAAAAAGACAAACTAATGCCATTTGCAGCAACATGGATGGAACTAGAGATTCTCATACTAAGTGAAGTAAGCCAGAAAGAGAAAGACAAATACCATATGATATCACTTATTTGTGGAATCTAAAAGATGGAACAGATGATCCTACCTAAAAAAAAAAAACAGAAACAGATCATGGCCAAGGAGAGCAGACTTGGGGCTCCCAGGGGAAAGGTAAAGGAGTGGGATGAATGGGCATTTTGCAGGTTTTTGATATAAACTGTTATATTTGGAATGGATGTGCAGTCGGGCCCTATTGTACAGCAAAGGGAACTGTGCGTGATTGGGTCATGTTGCTGTACAGCAGAACTTGAAGAAACACTGTAAATCAACTATAATAATAATAAATATTGATTACTTATATGTTCCAGGCATCCCATAAAAAGAGAGAGAGAGACAGAACAGCATCAGATCCCAAGCAATGTGAAGAAAGCATCCACACGGGGAAGGAGGCAGAGGCCAACAAGGGAGACAGGTTAACTACAGGAAAATCGACTGAATAAATAAATGTAAAAGAGAATAAGCTGTTTTACTATCAATGGAAGATGAACAAATATCTGGAGGGAGAAAACAAAAGTAAGCCCAGTGATATTAGCTTGAAAATGGGAGTACTGGAGTTTTCATGGTTTAGAAAGATGATAGGTAGGTAGGTAGGTAGGTAGGTAGATAGATAGATAGATAGATAGATAGATAGATAGATAGATAGGTAGATAGAAAGAAAGAAAGAATAAAAGTGATTCTGTGTGTGTATTCATGTATATGTGTGTGTGTGTGTGTGTTTTTACCAGCTCATATTTATTTCCCGACTTCTGTCTGCTCCAAGGGCTTAGGAGCATAGATGATTGGCTTTAAGATATCATTCTTCATTAAAAGGAATCAAAGATACTTGCAGATGACTGATTTCAGGTTTTGGGCAGAGACGTGAAATATAAGTCTACAGCATTTTACTGTGCTAGAAATTTAAGACAATGTTCTTGTTTTTATGGATTTATGTTGATTATGTAAGAAAAATGATTATGAGAATAAACCCTTAAGAAATTTTGAATGAAACAGCATCAGATCAGCAATGTATTCTCAAATAGCTTGGGGGAAAAAGGCTTTTGAATTGCACTTCCAAGGCTTTTTTTGTAAATCCATGATTGTTTTAAAAGTATTGGAACCAAAGAAAGTCTGTTTGTATGGGAGCCAAAAAGGGATGTTGGAAATAATCCAAGCTGTTTCCACTTCTAGGAATAACTGAGGCACTGGTGATGTAACAAAGAGAACCCCTGGCATATATTCTTACAAAATTCCCATTAAAATTTTTCTTCAGGGCAGAATGAGGAGAGGAGGAAAAGAAGGTGAGAAAGTATTTCAAGTGTAGTGTATCTGTTATTAAAATCAAATTTTCCAGCCTCTTGAATCAAACGTGTTTATAGTATAAGAAACTAAAGCCTGCAAATAAAAATGAAAAGAACAACTTTTCTGGAATTCTGAGAAATCTGTTAATGGCATTAGCTTTGCTTTCTGATCCCTCTGCTAGATCTAAGCCAAAAATGTGGCACTACTCTTGATTCTCCATTCTTCTACCCATATATTCAGCAACTATATCCTGCTCAACCTTTCTCCAAATTTTTTTCAGAATTCCTTCTGAAGCCTTCTAGTTCTTTTTATCCCTACTTTATCCTCCTAATGAAAGATACTATCATTATCTCTTTTGGGCTCCTAGAAACAATTCTGAAGTGTGGAAGGAGGGGTAGTTGGAGCTTTCCACAAAACACCAAGCAATTTTCAGACATCAGCTGGGTGTCCATGGATTCACCTTAATTCTGACACTACCTACCCAGACACAACATCAGATTCGGGGCTGCCACAGAAGGTAGGGGCAGTATCTGCTCTCCAGTATGCATGAATTTAATCCTGGGGAAATATGCAACACTTTCTGAATATTCAGTTCATACTTTGGAAGTACTGTGGAAGGAATTGGAGTAGCTCAGAGTAAACAGAGGCAGAACAAACTCTGCTTGACTTATCACTCATAATACAACTACACGTGGGGGCAGGAAAATTTTAAGTTATAGTTTTCTCTGATCTTGGCCTGATAAACTGGGAAAGCCAATTTTAATTCTAATCCCATTTGTCTTGCTGTTACTGCAAAATGAAATTTCTCCCAGATCATGACAAAAGGCTGACTGTTTTTTCTGGTTTTCAAGGTGGTGTGTTTTTAAAACTTTTTTTCTATCCTTGCCCTTTTAGGTGAAAGTTAGATGAAACTGCATTTGGCAGACTTAACTGTTACTAGTTTTATTTTCCTCATTTATATAAGTATTATAGGCTTACCGTAGAAATTTTAGGAATGAAATAAGTAAAAAATAGGTAAGAATCACCATCCCATCATCAGTGTTCACCATTCTTAGTGTTTTAATCCTCCTCTTTTTCCATAAACATGTAGTAAGATTGGGGGAAAATATTTGCAAAAGTCAAATATGAGACTCTCATACAAAACATACAAAGAACTCTTAAACGTCAACAGTAAGAAAACAATCCATTTAAAATATGGACAAAAGACCTAAACAGACACCTCACCAAAGAAGATACATAGATGGCAAATAAGAATATGAAAAGAATTACATATTAAAATAATGAGATACCACTACACATCTATTAGAATGGACACGTTCAAAACACTGACACTGATGAATGTTGGTAAGGATATGGAGCAATAGGAACTGTCATTAATTACTGGTAGGAATGCAAAATGATACAACTACATTAGAATATAGTTTGGCAGTTTCTTATGAAACTAAACATTCTTACTATATAATCCAGCCATTGCAAACCTTGGTATTACCCAAGTAAACTGAAAACTTATTTTCACACAAAAACTTGCAGATGTTTGTTTATAGCAGTTTTACTCATAATTGTCAAATCTTGGAAGCCATCAAGATGTCCTTCAGTAATATCAAACAAATTAATATATTTATTGCATACATCTATTGTATACATTTTTTGTATATAACTGTTGTACATGCAGATATTGAAATACTATTCAATGCTAAAAAGAAACAAGTTATCAAGCCCCCAAAACACATGGAGAAAAATTAAATGCATGCTACTAGGTGAAAGAAGTTGATCTGAAAATGCTACAAATCATGATTTCAACTATACAACATCCTGGGAAAGGCACAAACTACAGAGACTGAAAATTTCAGTCATTGTAAATAAGGGTTCAGGGAGGAGGGAGTGATGGATATTTGGACAGAAGAATTTTATGGAAATGAAACTATTCTGTCTGATATTGTAAAAAACTTAATTAAACAGAAATGTCAATTAAATAGTCAAGAGACCAGAAAGAGAGTCCAACGGGAAGAAGAAAGACACTTCTTTTCTGGCATGGGCTGCCAATGAAAAGCCATGGCTCTGTTTACTGTAGCCCTTAAGACTTCCTTTTCCCTCTATAAAGCTTTCAGCCTTCCCTGAGGGAACTTGTTACCATGCTTGCAGACCCTGAATTGAAATCCTTTGCCGATCCCCAATAAATCCATCTTGTTATTTGTTTTAGGTTAACAGTATTATAATGGTGCATATAGGTTATTTTACATTTGTCCAAACCCGAAAAATGTATACTACCAACAGTGAACCATAATGTAAACTATGGGCTTTGGGTGATAATGAGGTGTTAACGTGGGGTTAATCCACTGTAACAAATGTACCCCTCTGGTGTGAGATGTTGTTAATGGGGGAGGCTGTGCATGTGAATGGGCAGCTGGTATAATGGAAATTTCTGTACCTTCCATTCAATTTTGCTGCGAACCTAAAACTACTCTAAAAAATAAGGACTATTAAAAAAAGGAGAAATGAATTTCTACTATTTGCTACAACATGAGTGAACCCTGAAAACATTATAATAAGGGACTAAAAATAGACACAAAGGACAAATATTGTATGATTCCACTTACATGAAATATATAGAATAAGCAAATTTGTAGTGACACAAAATAGATTAGAATTTGTCAGGGACAGAGGAGAGGGGATGGGAAGTTATTGTTTAATGTGAGTAGAGTTTCTGTCAAGAGTGCTGGAAAAGTTTTGAAAATAGACAACGAGGATGGTTGCACAACATTGTGCGTATAATTAATGGCATCATATTGATTATACTTAAAATAGCAAATTTTGTGTTATATGTATTTTACCACAAGAAATTTTTTTTTTAATTTTTAAAAAGCCCATGAGAGAGACAGTTTAGCTTCCAACAAGCAATCAAGAATTATTTGGCAAGATAATACCATAAGGAGAGGTAATTCTTTCCTTAGAATTTTTAATTCTTTTTCTTTTATATATATTTTTATTATGGTATAACATTTATGTGTGCAGTTTGCTCAGTTTTGACAAACACGTGTAACTATCACCCAAACTATGTCATATTCATATTAAAATTTTATTAAAAATTACTTTTTGAAAATTTGCAATCAAACACTATCACAGTCAGAAGCAACTGCTCTTCTGATTTGTACCACAACTGCTTTACAGTTCCTTTTAGCATCCTCATTAGCATATCAGAAACAAAATGGATTTAAAGGCCATTAAGGCAAGATTTGAGTCAAGAACAAAAAAGATAAACTGTAGGGAAGGAAAAGAAAAGCCCACCTACCACTTGGATGGTCCAGGAGCAATACTGACCTTAAAATATTAAAGTACATTAAAATAAACTTGGTACCTGAGTGAGGCCAAGGAGAAAAAAGCACTGAAGTTAGCCCTCCTAATCTACTGTAACATATGACCACATGTCATATACGGGATATAGAAATAGCTCAGAGTCTGGCAGGCTTGTCAAATGTAAGATAATGGAGTAAAGCATATCTTTGCAAAAGGCTACTGAAAGGACTGCCAAAGCCAAGGTAAAAATGGGAGTGATGCTTGACCCCAGGGGATCTATAGTGCTACCCGGAGCCAATAGGAAGTTAAATGAGCTAAGGATTACAGACGAAAATATCACTCAAGCCAAGAGAAGCCAAAACGCAGGTTGTAGAGCCACAGAATTCAACCACAAATGAAGTAGGCACACTGACCCCACTGAGCAGGAACTGTTGTCCTTGAGAAGAGTAGGCACCAGCCAACCTGTACCAAAGACAGCATGAGGAGCCCCTCCTTTGGAAGAGGATTCATCTGCTTTGTACCACAAACCCAAATAAAGTTTTCCCTCCTTTCAATCACCTAAATACCTTTCAGGGTCAGAAGTGGCCAAAAGACATCTATCCATCTGAGGCTGGTTTAAATCACTGACTACAGATTAGACATTTAATTTAATTATCTCCCCTGCAAAAAAGGGGCTTGGAAGGAAGACTAGATTAGTTATTGACAAAAAATAAAACAGTTACATTTTCTGTGAACATCTGCGTAGTTGTGTGAGTTAAATTTGTGACCTGTTGCCATCGCATTTAAGGGACAGGTTGAATAAAAATTATGAACTCTACTTTAAAAACCGGAGTGAGATCTAGCAAAGGCGACATCACCAAATTACTTAAATTGTTACCACACTCTTTTTTGAACTAGTGTTTGTAGTAAAAATTTTCATTCAGCATTCATACCATTCTTAGACTTATACCCTGGTTATTTTCACTTAAAGTTATGCAATGAAAAATTTACATGTTTAAATATTCTCTAAAAATGTATTTTTAATATCTGTGCAATATTCAAATGGATTTACCGAACTGTGTTTACATATTCCCCTATATTTGGACATGAAATCAAGTCTTGCTATTACAAGAATAATACAAAAGTATAGCCAGTTTGTACTTTATCTTTAAATACTAATTTGGTGTGTTTTTCCTAAAATTGAAATTTGTGAGTCAAAATAGATGAAAGATTTTAAAAGTTAGCATATACTCATATCCTGCCAAATTGCTTTCCAAAACTCTATGAAAATTTATATAGCTCCTCGTAGGAAAGAAAATGCCAATCATAAAAAGTACCCTTGCCAGGATTATATAATATGATTTTGAGTCTTTTCTAATTTGACAGGTTAAACATTGTATCATCTTTAACTAGAACTTTTTATTATCACTGAGCAATAAGATGATAGATGGTTACTGGAAGGCACCAGTAAAAGTTTCCTTTCTGGACCTGGAAATCCTAAGGATGCCATCTAAAACTGGACTACAGGTTCTGGATTTTAATCTAATATGGTTCTAAGGCACTGTCTACTTAGAACTACTCATCATGGTCAAATTTTGTAAAATATTTTCTTTTTCAAAGTCTAACATTCATTGCCCCGGATTCTAGGTTATTACTGATACTTTTTTTAAAAAAATGGTCCCACCCATGGCATATGGAAGTTCCCAGGCTAGGGATTGAATTAGAGCTTCAGCTGTGACCTGCTGCAACGCTGGATCCTGTAACCCACTGTGCAGGGGGGATCAAACCTGTGCCCCCATAGAAACCCAAGTCACTGCAATTGGTTCTTAACCCATTGTGCCAGAGCAGGCACTCCTAATTATACATTTTTAATGGGGCCTTATTTGCATTATATATATTTTGAAATAGCTTGAATATTACTAGTCTTTCATTCAGGGAACACTTTTCTATGTCACCTACGTGTCAGGCAATATGTTATGTGCTGATATATCAAAGATGGCCTCTGCTTTATAGAAATTCATAATCTTGGGGAGGTAGGAGAAATCAGGAGACCCATGAATATATACAGTCAACTATAATTCTCTTAATATTCATTAGAAGTAAAGAGAGTTATGGACTTATAATAAACCAATGATTTTTGAATCTCAAGAGGGAAATTTACCTCTACATCCCCAGTCAATTTCCTGGTACATAGATGACATCACACATAGTATAGAGTTCCTTGTTCAGATAGCATTTGTTGACAATAGGGACAAATCTCAAACATTTGTTAGCATGCTCACAAATAATAATATTTGCATATTGTTAATAATGTATGCAAGTGATAATTATTGTAAACAGATATAAATATCAGTTAACTATTAACATGCATATAAATAAGTGTTTGCTCTCATGTAGGCACACTTACCAGGGTCCTCCCTCACTCCACAATTGACCACTGAGAAAATCCAAACACAATTTTTTGAGGTAAAACTTAAGTTTAGCATCTCTTTAAAAAGGGCTATATACATATTATAAAAATTGTAAAAATTGTATCTTTATTGACAAATATCTTTTTTTCTGCTTTTTATTTTATGAAACAAGCTTATTCACCACTTCACAAATTATCTTTGATATTAGTGTCTTTTTTTAAATCACCAAAGGCATATCTGGTGATATATAATCCAGAGCACTTTGCCTTGCCTCTATTTCACTTGTATATTTTTTAGGTTTGTCTGTACTTTTATTGCTGGAAATTTTAGGCCACAGGTATTCAATCTCATAGTTCTAAGAGAATTGGCTGTGCATTTGCCCTATAAGTATATATTTGTGATTCCTGCAATTTGATCATTCATTTTATCATTTATTTCACCTTTTAAAATCAAACTCTTATGATTTTAGGTAATATCTCAAGGATAAAATGAATAATAACTAAATTCACATTAAATTTCCTTCCTTTCTTCCTCCTCCTCCCCTTCCTCCTCTGCGTCCTCCTCTTCCCCCTCTTCTTCTTCATCTGTTTCTCCTCTCTTTCTTCCTCCCTCAGACCCCTTCTTTACCCAAAATACCAACATGGAGACTCTATAAAGATCAACAATGTTATTGACTGAACAATTTTCAAGTTAAGTGGTCTTCAATAAATAAGACTTTATTTTCAATATTAAACGAAAAAGAAAGTAAAATCCTGTAATACCAAAGTCTTTCATAAGGATTTTAGTAGCAGAAGATTTCTCCTTTACAACAAAGTAATTTGAGGGAAATTCTGCCTTACATTAAGATTCAAAACATGGTTTTGCTTGGCAAAGATGAAAACTGAAATTGGCCTTAAACTGTAGATTAAGTAGGAATTTTTTTCAGGTAGTTAATAGGTCAGGAACAGAGATTTATGAATTCTTGTTCTTTAAGGTCCTGAGGTCCTGGAATTAGTCTAACAGGGAGGAGCCCTGGGCAAGATATTGAACATAATGGGCTGTTAGGGGTATTGTGAAAGATTTTGAAGTTTGTAGTTATTAGCTAGCTTCTCTCCAAAATTTTAAACTGTGAACAATGGGAATTATACAATCTCTTGTTACAAATTCTAGGCTATAAACTCCTTAAGAGAAAGACCTTCTCTTATGTATCTCCATTGAAATGAAGAATTAACTAGATATTTTTGTTTACTCATTTTTTATTGTTTCTTTGACAAAGTTCTAAATATTACAGACACATATTTTCCTCAAGTTTTAAACCTCCTACCCTGACATTAGTGGAAAGTAAAATTACGAACACAATATTTCCTTCTAACTCTTTTAAAGCCTTTAAGCCTATAGCCTGTATGCTCAATCAGGGATTTTAATTGCATAAGAATAGGAAAATGGCCTTTTCCTAAGCTGATATCCATTAGCTGATCTTTGTGAGAGTGCATGGAAAGGGTGGAGAATGACCTAAAAAATAATGTAGATTAGATTTGTCTGGAAAGGTAATGAACTTCTAAGTGAACATAAGCTAGAGTCAGATTCCTAATAATATGGAAATGAGTCAGTTTTTAGCACTCATTACCAAAACTTTATGTTGCTCCAGTCTTTACTAATTTCATGCTGCAAGATGTCTATTCTGACATAATGTGGTATCTTCTGGTTTTAAAAAAAATTGTCTTCTAAATTTTATATATTCTATCATAGAAATTTAGAGAAGATTATCTTCATCATATCTTATGTTTAATTTGTGTTTATATTGCCAGCACCTAGTTCACAACTGATAGTGTGATGAATGTACATATTTTAGGAAAAAAAGTGAATAATTATGTGTTTTTGATATGAATAGTATTAGTCTAATCAGTGTAAAATGGACTAATTTTTTACTTTTTACATATTTAAGAACACTAATAAGAACAAAACTTAATTAGAACTTTAGATTAATGTTGGTAGGCAACAAAATTACCCTGGCAAGTGTATATTAATAGACCTTCATATTAATATCTATTAAGAACATACAAAAATACTCTATATACACTAATAAAAAGAACCTTTTAGTAGATCTGTAGTTAACAGTTCATATTATTCAAGCAATACGTAACAGATGCAATAAAATACCAGTAAAGCCATATAATTTGGACACTTCTATAGAGCTTACTGTTCATGAGAATTAAAATTGTTTCATGCAAAAGACTTAGAGGTTAAGATCAAGACATATTTTGTTTTTAGGATAATTTTTCCTCAAAGCTCTGTTAGTTTTTGGAGGGAAATGTGGTACTACCATAGAATTGGTCAGAGGGATACTGAATATGTACTATTGTCTGTTCTATATAAATGTGGCCTGTTTCTCTTTAATGGGAATAGAAAGGGTACATTCACCAAATTAATGATCATAGGAGTCATGATGGAGTTCCACTGAACCTAAGACTCCACATATTCCCTGGTCACTTGGACTACTCAGGAAGTCTTTGATCCTTACTGTTATATGAAGCTAGGGTTGCTGCTAGAGAATGATGACAGAAAGGAGGTATGTCTGTGACTGTGGAAATTCACAGGAGCCTCTCTTTTTGCTTCTGTGCCTAACATAGGAAGGACAGTTATAGCAAGTGTGGCCTGATAAGGTCAAGGTAACCCAAAGCTCAGAGCTTCAGGGGTGAAACCTGGCTCACCACCCTAGCATAGAAGCAACCTAGACCAGTGGAAAAGCTGGCTGAGATCTTGACCACATGGTAGAGGGTGGGAATGATGAGTATCAGTTATGACCTCAGGACCAGTTGCCATAATAGAGACTATAGCCTACCTAGCAACCTTCCTGTCACAAGTGCTTTTTTTTCCCTCAGAGATATCAATTAGCCATCACCCCAAGTGTCAGTAATGATGGTTTTCATGTACAGCATGAGTAGATGAACAGGACAAGGAGTTGCCTAAGAAATGCACGTTCTGGAGTTCCCTTTGTGGCTCAGTGGTTAACGAATCCGACTAAGAACTATGAGGTTGCAGGTTCGATCCCTGGCCTTGCTCAGTGGGTTGAGGATCCGGTGTTGCCGTGAGCTGTGGTGTAGGTCACAGATGCAGCACGGATCCCACATTGCTGTGGCTGTGGCGAAGGCCGGTGGCTACAGCTCCTGTTAGACCCCTAGCCTGGGAATCTCCATATGCTGCGGGTGTGGATCTACATAAAGGCAAAAAGACAAAAAAAAATGCACCTTCTTATTTTAAAAAGAAGAAAATGTCTTCCCTCTTGAGGCTTACATTCTAGCAGAGAAAGGCATGATTATTGACTGCCTATTTTTATCTGATCATATAAGCTTCATGAAGAAGTCCCTTTTTTTCCCCCCTGCTAGATCTAAGTATGGCATATGGGTTGTTATTTAATCTTTTTCAAATAAATGAATATTGACTCCTACATATAAGCTTCCAATAGCTTTGTATTATTTTCAAAATAAAATCCACAAACTCCCGAGATTGGATTAAGATGGCAGAATAGAAGGACTGGTGTTCAACTTCTCTCCCAAAAAACAGCAAAACTACAACCAAATGACGAGCAGCCTACAACCAAATGGACTGTAAACTTCCAAAAAAGGTATTCTACTTCAGAAGGCAAAAAGGAGACCATATCAAGAGGTAGGAGGGGCAATTACGCGATAGAAGCAACCCCATACCTCCCGGGTGGGAAGCCCCACAGACTGGAAAGTAACTGTATCAGAGACTCAGCTACAGGACTGAGAGTTCTGAGCCTCACGTCAAAACCACATGCCTGGGGATTGGGCACAAGGAGAAAGAGACCCCGGAGCATCTGGCATTGAAGGCCAGTGGGGCTTGTGTGCAGGAGATCCATAGGACTGGGGGAAACAGAGACCCCATCCTTGAAAGGCACACACAGACTTTCACGTGCACTGGGTCCCAGGGAAAAGCAGTCTCCATAGGAATCCGGGTGGAACCTGACTGCAATTCTTGGAGGATCTCCTGGGAAAATAGGGGTGACTGTGGCTTGTTGTGGGGGAAGAACATTGGAGGCGAAGCTCTCGGGAGCATTC
>PVHT020000254.1:3079557-3094472 GCA_004024745.2 Catagonus wagneri | reverse complement strand
ACACTCCAAAACCTCTGGGATGCAGCAAAAGCAGTTCTAAGAGGAAAGTATATAGCAATACAAGCCTACCTCAGGACACAAGAAAAAGCTCAAATAAACAACCTAACTTTGCATCTAAAGCAGCTAGAGAGGGAAGAAGCCAGGTCATGGAAACAACTTAAATGCCCATCGACAGAGGAGTGGATAGGGAAGATATGGTACATACACACAATGGAATATTACTCAGCCATTAAAAGGAATGGAATAACAACATTTATAGCAACATGGATGAACCTAGAAATTATCATACGAAGTGAAACCAGTCAGACAATTAGACAGCAACACCCAATGCTACCGCTTACATGGGGAAACTAAAGAGACACAATGAACTTCTTTGAAGAACAGACAATGACTCACAGATTTTGCAAAACCTTGGTTTTTCAGATAAGACAATCTGGGGGGTGGGGAGATGCACTGTGGGTTTGGGACACAAAATCTATCGAATTGACATATGATCTTTGTATTCCTATAACTGAAATAAAATTCATTGTTAATAAAAAAAAAAGTCCACAAACTCCCAATTATGCTACAGAACATTCTACATGATCTAATACCTGTTTACTTTTCCAAAATCATCCTCTCTCTCTCTCTCTCTCACACACACACACACACACACACACACACACACACACATATCTCTGTATTATTGTTCATCAACACTGGCTTTTTAAAATTTCAAACACACAAAACTTGTTTCAAACTCAAAGCCTTTGTGTATAGGTGTGATACTAGGTTAGATATATTAGGTATGTGTAAGTATATTACCTATTAATTTTATTTCATAGTGGAATTGTTACAAAATGCTGGTTATGAAAATATACATTGAGTCTAACAGTAGGAGAACCACTGACAAGAGGAAGAATTTTCTTAATAGTGCTGTTTTTTCAAATTGTTAAATAACTGTTAGTGACACTCCTCAAAAAATTATAATTTCCTTTGATTCATAAGGTGGTATCACTTTTGTGATAATTTCATAATGTTAAATTCATGCCAAAGATACACTGACTTTACTTGTAAAATATCTTTAAGTTCTTAGCTCGGATTTATTTCTAGGCTCAGATAATTATGAGTAGGTATTTCATTCACAGATATGTCCTACGGGGGCATTTAAAGCACATAAGGAATGGGACACAGTGCAGCTCTTCACGGTGCAGGCTTCCCACACATGGGAGAATGACACCAGGCCTCTGTCCACTCAACTTCAATAGTGCTGCTCTTCAACAATGATGACAAACCAACCCCCTATGAAGCAGACCCCTTTTGAGAATTACCACCCAATCTCTCCAATGGCTTGTTTCCTTCCTTTACTGGGGTCTCTGCTCAAATTTACAACTCAGAAATGTGGCCACATAAATAAAATAAGTTATGGGCTATTAAAAAAAAACCCAAAACATTTCTCCCTTTCTAAAACAGTAACATAAATACAACATAGATCTGATTTAGATCTAATGCTGAGCCCAAATGCAAGCAAGGGAATTAATGAAAAGAAAATGACTAAAAGCTGCTGGTGTAATGGCGCTAAGCCCCAGGAGAAAATAATGCTGTCATAATTAAGGCACCAGAACCACCTGTTAGATCCTGTCCACTTGGAACTTGAATAAGATTGCTGAAGGGATATAATAAGCTTTTATAATTGGTTAGTCTTCTGATAGAAGAAGAAGAAAAAGAAGAAGGAGAAGGAGAAGAATCAGAAGAAGAAGAAGGGGAAGAAGAAGAAGAAGGAGAAGGAGAAGAAGGAGAAGGAGAAGGAGACGCAGCAGCAGCAGCAGCAGCAGCAGCAGCAGAGGCAGCTAGGAGCATCAATTTTGGGACTGGACATGCTAAAGCACATATCCCCTTAGTAAGAAACTTTAGTTTGAGAAATTCTGACCTGAAGTAAACAATTTTGCATAGATTACAAAATATAATCCCATAATCCAATTTTGTTCAAGTTTGTAGAGGACAATTTGGGTGGAAATCAGTAGTTAGAATATTGGTTAAAAGCACGAATGTTGCCACTTGATATTCCCAGAACTTTCCTATTGAATTTCCTGAATATAAATCAATGAACTCATTTCAATCATGCACGAATGTATTGGATTTGTGATGTGTCAGCTTGTCTGGATTGAACTACACTTCCCAGAATTCTCTTTTCAGGTTAGGGAGGCTACAAATATTTCAGGTTCAAGTGGGCTACAAAGGAAGCTGTCGCGATTTTGGAGCAGCATACAGGCATCTTCCCCAATTATTCAATCTAAAATTAATCTAAGTGCTGCTGTGAAGGGATCTGGTAGTGGTTCTGGTAATGTGAGTTTTATGAATACCTCCTTTTCTGGAATCTAAGTAACAACAGCATTATAATTCATTCATTTACTCAATTAATAAATATTTATTGAGGGACTATTTGGTTTGGGGCATTCTGATGACTCCAGCGGGTTGAGTTCTCAAGTTATAGCAGTTAACATGAACGATTACTGTTTATCCTTTCATAGATGTTTGAATTATTGAGTGGATAGACACTAATTAAATATTCAGTTTGAAACAGAAATGACCACAGAAAACTAAGTTTAATTCAGTTTCTTTGTAAACTATTTAAATCCTCTGTTAAGCATTTTATAGTTTCCCTAAAGTGGAATATTTTCCTCATTTCTACAACCCGTATTTACTGTGGGAAACTCTACCTATGTACCAGGTATAAAACCCGGTCCCTGGCCTCAAAGGGCTTAGTGTTCCCTCAAAAACTTAGAGTTTTAAAATTTAAGTGAGTGAATGTGAAGTAGTATCATATTGTGCTTTTAGCTTTTATTTCCCTAATGACTAATGATGCTGAGAATCTTTATGTGTGTCATTTATATATCTTATTTTATAAAGCCTTTCTCGATTTCTTTTTATTTTTTAAAACTTTGTTACTTGTCGTGTATGGTTTTTATTATGTTGAGGTATGTAATTTCTCTATCTAATTTGGTGAGTTTCTATGAAATTTTGGTGAATGAAGCTGAATTACATCAAATGTCTTTTCTGCATCTATCAAAATCATCATATGATTTTATCTTTCCTTCTATTAATGTCAATGCTGTATCACATTTATTGGTTTGCATATGTTATGCCAACCTTGCTTTTCAGGGGTAAATCAATGTGATTATGGTGTGTGACCCTTTTAATGTGCTGTTGAATTGGTTTACTACTATTTTGTGAGAATTTTTGCCTCTATATTTATCAGGCAAATTCACCTATGTTTTTCTTTCTTGTAGTGCCCTTATCTGGCTTTGTTATCAGGGTCATACTGGCCTCAAAAAATGAATAGAAGTATTCTCTTGTCTTGAAATTTTGGAAGAATTTGAAAATGATTGGTATTAATTCTCCTTTAAATGTTTAGTAGAACTCATCAGTGAAACCATCTGGTCCTAGGGTTTTCTTTGTCAGGAGGTTATAAATTGTTGATTCAATCCCTTGATTTGTTATAGATCGATTCTAATTTTCTATTTCTTTATGATTCATTCTTGGTAGGTTGTATGTTTCTAGAAATTTAACCATTTCTTCTAGGTTAGCCAATATGTTGGCTTATAACTGTTTACAGTAGTTGCTTATGATCATTTGTGTTTCTGTGGTATCAATTGTCTTCTCTTTCATTTTTGATTTTATTTATTAGATGAGTCTTTTTTACTGGATTAGTATAGCTACAGGTTTGTCTGTCTTATTTATCTTTTAAAACACCAGTATAGAAGAAGCTGACTCTTGAGGCGGTGACTTTCTCATCATAATATTTATTTCTGCAGATTCCTCATACTTCATGACAGGGATAAAGTAGGGAAGGATTCTTCAAATAAAGAGTTGGACTAGATGGCATTTAAGATACACTCTAAGATTTTATAATTGATTTGTATCACTGCCTCATTTTCCTTCCATCTCAAACAAAATAACTATTCCCCTTTTGTCACTCTGCATTAGAAATGGTTAAGCCAGCTATAATGGAAAAAATAAAAATCATTAAAAAAAGAAATGATATATCTTTTATTTGTGACCGTTAAAACATAATGTGTATTTGAGTTCAGATTTTAAAAGCTATCAAACTATAAGCAAATACAGCTGAAATACAAACAGAAATACAAATACAGCTGAAATACAGACACAAAAGTTACCGATATCAAAACTTAAAACTGGCATGGGGAATTTTCACATTATAAGTGTAAGAAAAATTTTCTCAGAAACACAAATTATATAAGGGTAAGAATAATTTGTTCAGAAAAGCAGAAGCCTTATTTTTTCACAAGAAATAATATTGAAGTAGAGAAAGAGAGAAAGAAAGCCAAGGCAGACAGGATGACTGCTGCATTTAGCCTTGACAATCTCACTGCAGGGTGTGGGTCAGAATTTTATCTATTTAAACTACATGGTAAGATGTTTTGAGGAAGATCTATAATGCATAACACGTCGTAAATCCTCCACCTGCTGCCTAGAAAAATATAACCTAATAAAAACTGCTTGATACATAATTTGGCACCCCGTTGCTTAATTGCAGAGAAAGGATAAATGGATAGAAGCAGATTACTATTATTTAACATTTATTAAGCACCCACAGTGTACCTGGTATTCTATAAAACATGGATGAATCCACCCTTAATATTCAACTTCAGTTTCAAGTAAAATTATGTGCACTCACAGAGCTCTTTTAAAAATTTCATTCATGCTCTATGCCTAAGCCCTTCATATGTATACACATTATGCATTTTATATTTGTACATGCATACAAAGTCTACATTTTAAAACTGTCATACTATGTTACATACTTATATATGCTAAATGCTTAAGCCCCCAATACACACACACACACACACGCATGCACGCACGCACATGCACACAAGCACACATTTTTGCTTTAATAAGGATTATGGCAAAAATAAATGGTAAAAATGAAGGTAATTAGAACTGAGGATTACCAACAGAGCAAGTTGCTGAAACTGGAAAGTAATGAGAGAGAAGAACACAAGAAATATGTTTCTCTTCAAATAACTATAATCAATTAATATTAACTTATTTTCCTAGCTTTCATGAGGCTCTTTGTTTAGGATATATATATATACACACACACACACACATATATATATATATATACACACATATATATATATATAAAATTTCATTTTGTGTTGGAAAACAGTAGAGTAATATAGAAAGAAAAAAGGAATTTAAAATATCAAGTTTGAAAGGTGATCATTTATTCAGCAATTTAAGTAACATGTACGAGATTGGAGTGATAAAACTTGGAAGGGGAGGGATTAAAATGATAAAAGCAGATTTTATGAAAAAATAGGGTAACAAGTGAAAACTCTTCTCAGCTCTCATATTTTCTGTTCCCATAGTTTTGTTCTTCATTATTGTCACTACTCCTATATTAATGCTTCTGTAGTTACAGGCCTCTGTGGCATGTTGTTGGTCAGCACACACTGTCAAAAAGCATGCATGTTAACACACAAAAAGCTCTCACACACAAGCATGTGTGGTTTTCACTTCAATTTTTAGCCCTTTTATTTCCCCAGAAGGGGCATTTCCTTCCACATTAATTCCAACGAAGTTAGTTCAATATTTGCTGAGCACCTACACTGCATCACGTGTTAATTAGGGGCTTAGGATATAAGAAGAATATAAAGAAGGTGATAAAAAAAAGACCCTGCCTGTGAGGAATTCATAGCCTAAAAGAGGATGCAGAAATATTAATGAGAGATTTGAGAAGTACAGTAATAAGAGTATGTATAAAATGCATTGTGGGACACTAGTGAATACATGATTCTATGCAGGGCTCAGAGAAACTCTCCTCTGATTGTAGAAATCAAAGCCATTTTCAATGAACAGTGTACAAAGCAACAAGTGAGACCCTGCTACATAACGCTAGTGTATTAACTCTTTAGCAGCTAATCATGGGTTCCCTTAGGGTATTTCCAGTATTGCTATTTTGTATAGTTTGCTACTTTTGCCTGTATTTATGCCCTATTTACCCAACTCTACAGTAAGCTCCATAGACCTTGCACACAGGTCTTATCTGCTGACTTCATTTCAGCTGTAAAACAGAAAGTCATTGCTTCATTTTCATTCTCAGTTAGGCTCTTCCTTGTCTGAGATCCAAAAGCACTTTATAATACCTTAAAGAAGAAGCTATCACTTTTTTAAAATCGAGTTGGGCATATCTGACTCCCCTAGACTAAGCCCCTTGAGTCCTGGGACCAGGTCTTATGCCTGGCACATAGGTAGAGTCTCCAAATTTAACAAGTCAAATATTGGATACCTAGTTAAATTTGAAGCTCAGATAAATACTAACCTTTAATATAAGTATATATCAAATATTTCATGGACACAAATTATATATTTTGAGTAATATTTATATTTGTGCTACTACTTATATTATACTCATATTAAAAATTATGCATTGATTATCTGAAATTCAAATTTAACTAGGCATTCTGTATTTTACTGGGCAACCCTTACATGGGGATGACCCCAAATCTATCAATATGGCACATAAAAGCATTTTTTCCCTTTCTGTGGTTTATTCAGACTGCTTATCCCATCTGTGCTGAAATGGAGCAGGAGACAGATCATATTACTGTTACTCTGCCAATGAAAGAGCTCTTGAATGAACAGCTTTGAGAACTCTGTGGGATGAGACCAATGGGAAGCTTGGGTAGGATACACAGTGGGGGGCGGGGCAGCCACACTACGCCCGCACTTCCTGGTGTGCTTTGGGCTCTGTGAGCCCAGCAGCTCAGAGCTATAGGCAGGTTTAGAAGACAGGTGATAACCTTCAACTTTGGAGACAGCACTAGAGCGCTTCCAGACTAATGAAATAATTTGATATCCATCTTCCTTTTTTAGGTGAGAGGATTTTTACAACTTAGTTTTACTCTTTAGAAGTTACCCAAAGTTAAGCTTTCACGGAATGTTGAATCCAATAGTTTCGGAGGCAGTGCAATGTGGTGAACAACAGAGTACTGATCTGAAGGTCAGACTGTGTGTATGGGTCCCAGCGCTACTCTGAGTAGCAGTGTCAGCAGCCTCAAGAGGCGACACAGAGCATCTTTAGCTTCACCCTTCAGATAACCGCATTTGTCCTTTGCTCATGTTTTAATATTATCCAGAGAGTTATAAAAATGAAGCTTCAAGCCCTGTCTTCCAAATGTCTTGACGCTTTTAATACCTTCCCATTGGGAATTCGGAAACCACCACTGCAGGGGGGAGTTCCTGCACAGTCACCTTCTTTGAAGATCATTTTCCACATCTGTCCACTATCACATATGGTGTAGTTTAAAGATAATAGATGTGATGCACCTGCCACACATTAGGCCTTTGATAAATGTTAGTTCTCATGATTATGTTTAGTCCATATACAGCTTCTGGACTTTGTTTCTTCTCCATTTTCATGAGCTTCTTTTCACTATAGGTTCCTCTGTTACCAAAGTTTAGTGTTCCCCAAAATTCTTCTCTTCTTTTTGAGGATTTACTTTGTCATCACCAGAATGCCTACTGTATACCTTACCTCAAGTGAGCAGAAGCTCCTCTCATTTCAGAGAGAATATGGAGATTAGTATTGGGGGCTCTAACTCTATTAATCTAGAGAGAACTGCAAAGTGAATAATTACATATTTTTAATAGTTGGGCAACTCTGATAACTGGCCACACACTTTAACACAGGGCAGTTGCTAAAGGTACATGGCATTGTAATGTTATGTTTACATCCCTTGAATGGGAATCCTTTATAATTGGCTTTACCGATATATATTTTATCAATATATATTTAATATGTGATTGCTACTCACTTATTTTGTCATGCAGAATATTGTAAAACAAGGTGTCAAGATTAGAGAGAAAAAAATGAGACAGTCTCACAAAGGAGAAAATTACCCATTACTTTTTAAATGCCAGTGTAATCATCACCTCGGTGGGTGAGGGACTTCTAGGTTTTTCATCATATTTCATGATCCGTTATGGTGCTCCAGCTGTGGAGCTGTTTTTGAAATCAGTGGGCATTACATACTCATCCGATTTGCAAGAGACTGAATCCCTGGGGCTAAACACCATCTCACTAGTGAACTGGCTGCAGGGAGCAAAGAATTTTACATTTCATTTGAGGACAATAAGCATTCTGGTGTGTGAAGTGGGACAAGGACCTAAACTTGTAATGAGAGTTTTCTTTCCTAGTAAGAAATAGGGAAATGGACACCGTTGATCTCTCAGCAGTGATAACTTTTGCTATGCTCTGTACTGTTTGTGCACATTTTTAGGGTAATAAATACAAGGAATTTGCCATTCTCTTAATTTCTTAAGCCTTAACCATGTTAGCCTCTACCATGTGGTGAACTACTTGCCTTCTCCTATCTTTGCAGAGTCCACATTTAGGTTTTTTTACCACTCTTGATATATTTATTTATTCCTATGTCATTATTTAGAAGGTAATACTTAAATACAACATGAATACTTTATTATGATTTAATTAGTATTAATTATTACCAAACAGAAAATGAATGCTATGAACCTTTCAAAAAGTGGAACTTTAACTTGTAAAAACATTTTGCATTTGTGGTTTCCTGCTTTTTTGTTTGTTTGTTTGTTTGTTTTTGCTTTTTAGGGATGCACCCACAGCACATGGAAGTTCCCAGGCTAGGGGTCAAATCGGGGCTACAGCTGCCAGCCACAATCAGAGCCACATGAGTGTGGGATCCAAGCCATGTCTGCAACCTACACCACAGCTCATGGCAACACTAGATCCTTAACCCACTGAGCAAGGCCAGGGATCGAACCTGCAACTTCATGATTACTAGTTGGATTCATTTCTGCTGAGCCACAACGGGAACTCCCTGTTTCCTGTATTATTTAATAAATTTAAATCAGCACATCACAATTCACTTGACTAAATATATGTAACTATACTACAACCTTCTCACCATATATTTTCTTCCTTCTAGAACTTTATATCTTCTCTTAAAAGGGAGAAGAACCATTTTGTGCCTCGTTTTCCTCATCTATAAATTGGGTGCAATAGTAACATCTGTCATATTAAATAAAGGTTAGTGAAAATTAAATAATTTAACACATGTAATGAGCATAGACTAGTGCATGGGCACATATTAAAATAATGCAGTTTTAGCTGTAATAATAATTTACTGTCATCCTATGAAATCCCACTCCACTCTTGGCATCCAGCTCAAATGCTGGCTTTTCCTTTAACATAGCATTGATAGTTCCAGGTTCCTGGGGGCTCTTTCTGCTAGTCATGGGACACTTACAATAATTCTCTATATTGTAGTAATTATGTACAAGTTCTGTCATATGTCTCCTGTTAGAATGTTCCCAGTGACGGTTGGTTTATCTCTTAATTATTTCAATACTCTTTAAAGTATACTCTTTGCTGAGACAAATACCTTATACACTTTTGAAGACATTGATGCCAGAAGTTCAGTCTGGAAAACCTTCAATCCATTAAAGTTACCATATATTGAAAACAAGTTTACGTCTATTTGGTTATATTAGCTCTTTGAGAAAATTACATAAAACTTAGTTAAGCTTTTTGTTGTTGTTGTTGATCTCAGTGACTCTTCCTTCTAAGGAGCCCAGATTTGATTGGATTAGTCTGTAGAGAAATTTATGCTTCAGGACAGAGTTAAAATATGACAGAGCAATCAGTCAGCAATAAGTCAAGTTCCCCAGCTGAGAAAGAAACAGAGTGAGCGCTGCCAGATCAGTGTCATCCCAGAGTGACTGTGGACAAACTGAAGGCTTCACTTCTCTGAGGAACAATGTAAGAGGCATAACACTATAAAGGAGAAATAGGCTTCACTACACTAATGCATCTGGTCATTAAAAAATAAATAACCAAGTAACAATAACAAGCCCCAGACTGGGGGACGGGGGCAGAACCCAGAGGAACATTTGAGTTACTACCATGCAGAGTTGCTATCCACAGTTGCTTCAGGCTCCTAGCACAAAGCAAGTATGTTAACCAGGATCTTCATATTTCATGGGCCACCAGATTCTGAATTTTAACCTCTTAACTGGAAAGTTACCAAAAGAATCTAAGTGCTCACTTTGCTTAGGGTTCCATACCTTCCTGAGTTTCACCCTGGTAGCTGAATATCTTGTTAGCTATATAATGTCTTATATTTTAAGAAGAAAAGACATCTTTAAAATGTCTTCTAATACCTCTAATTGTCCTTGATCATAAAAATGCTTCCATTTTTTCTTAAATCTTTATTGTTTTACTTTTCACATTTACATTTGTAATTTTAAATGATTTTATCTTTGTGACATGTAAAATAGAGGATGTATTTTTCACTAAATAAATGTCTAATTGACCTACCTTCATTTATTAGGGAAGCCAGCTTTTTCCCACTGCATTACCATATTGTGTTTCTCGTATATAAGGTGATTCTATTTAGATGGTGTTTTCTTGGATTCTCTGTTCTGTCCATTGATAAGTTTTTATATACTTAGTTACATAACTAAATATCAAGTCTTTTTATCTAGTATTGTGGGTCTTCTGATTTTTTTTTCGTTTTTGAAGATTGCCTTTGCAGTTCTCAGACCTCTACATCTTCTAAATAAATTTTAGAACTAATTTGCCACTTCCACAGATAAATAGAACTTATGGGATTTTTGTGAAGATAATGTTTCATCTAAAGATTAATTCTGGAAGATTTGCCATTTTTAACATATGAAACTTTTTAATCCAGAAATATGGTATATCTCTCAATTTGTCATTTTAAAGTTCTCAAAAATGTTTTGTTTCTCTATATAGAGTTCTGAATATTTTATATATTCCAAAGTAATTGGTGTTTTTTAATTTTATTGTAAATGGTACCATGTTTTATTTTTTATATTCTATCTGTATACTGCTAAATGTAGAAATATATTTGCTTTCATATATTTAATTTTACCTACAAAGTTTACTAAAATCATGTATTTATTCAAATAGTTATTAGATTCTCTTTGATTTTCTTAGTATACAATCATGTCATCTATGCATGTTTAATTTAATAATGACAGGCATTTGTGTTTGTTTGCTTATTTTGGTATCTCTATTTCATGCTGTACACTTCAGCTCAAGCAGCTGTATTTTCCTTCCTAGGACTGAAGTGCTATCTAGTATCTTTCTATGGAAATGATAGAGGCATAATAGTTAAGATTATCAAATAAAATACAGGATTACAGTTAAATTTCAATTTCAGAAAAAGCAATGAATAAAGTATATAGATATGTTTCATAAATAGCATAGGTATATTCTTGAACATTTTTAAAATAAACCTGACAATTTTAATAGTAGAGTAATGAAAAACATGCAAAACCTTTTAAAGCACACATTCATTTTTACCTCATTTCTACTGGTCAAAAAAAGTCACATGACTGAGCCCACAGTTAGGAGTAGGAATATTCCATTGTTTTAATAGAGAACATGAAAAACAACAGCCTTAAGGACCTAGGTTCAGAGTGAAAGCTTGGGGCCAATAATATAATCAGCCACATAGCATATTGACCAAAATAGGATTTAATGTAAAAAATATATATTTAAAGAATTAAAGCTAATTGAACCATAAAGTGAAATTGAAGAAAAACAAACAACTGAACACTTAACATGTGCTAGATGCTTTCATGTATGTTCTTTATCTAATCATTCTAAAAATTGAAAGCTATTAGAGATACAGTGACGTGCTTAAGGTTAAATATCTTTTTACAAGGAAAAGTGGTTCTTTTAAGTCTCTGACCCTAGAGTCTATGCTTATCACTACTATTACTCTACTCATCACTCTAGCTTGGAAGTGAACAAAAATATCAGGATTCATTTGGGGAAAAAAGCCCAAAACTCTCTAACAAAGTATAAAGAATAACGGGATAATATATAATCTTATGGTTCGTTAAAAAGATGGAGAATAGCTTTCTTAGTGGGCAAAACAGGTAAAAAATAGAGCAGTTTTGTCAAAAGGTGAAAATGGAAAGATTTGATCTGTAGATTTAGTATAAGATCTAAATATTTCAGAAAAGATCTATCAGTGTATCTACTTATTTATTTATTTTTCTTTTTTCAGCCGCAACTGCAGCATAAGGAATTTCCTGGGCTAGGGGGTCGAATCGGAGCTGCAGCTGTGGCCTACACAACAGCGATGACGATGCTGGCTCCTTAATCCACTGAGCGAAGCCAGGGATTGAACCCACATCCTTATGGTCGGTCACTATGTTATGTTCATACACCACTAAGCCACAACAGGGAATCTGCTATTTATTTATTTTGCAGAAATGCTACTCCCTGGTTTGTGCAGCAAATCTAACTCACAAAGCCGTATCCTTGAAGATGAATCACCAGATTCACTATGTATATGCTACCTATGTGACCACTGTTAGCAATATAGGTAGGCTTTGTCTTCAGATGTTATAGAGCCTATTGTTCACTAAGTTTATTATTAGAGGTTTGAGGCCTATGCATTTTAATAACATTTTCTCCACTTCTGGCCGACACAGACAATAATGTAAAGATATAATAATTGTATGTGCTTTAACTGTCTATTATATAGCATTCCACATTAATATTTTGTCTGCTAAAATAAGTGGAAATTAGCAGAGAAGAAATTCGAGCAAGAAAAGGGTTCATGTTAAATAACTACATCAGATATGGGCATTGAAACTGTGCTTTACTGTTTAAGTATTTTGAAAACATACAAGACCATTAAAGTCACAGGATCTAAAATTGATTAAGCAATAAGAAGCTTTACGCTCATTAATATTTCAAAACTCACAAATGGATAAAAAATTCTTTAATCACCAGGTCAAAATGAATATATTCTTCATTTTAAAAATGTGTTTATAGATGATTCTGGGACCAGATAATATAAACATTGAATTCTATAAATATCCTGAGGGAGCAGTAAATTACTGTTTTATATAAGAACTATGGTGAAAGTGCAATTCTGAGAATAATCAAAATACGATTTATCAAGAGAGGAAAAGAAAGGATATCTAAACTTCCCAAGGAAGTCACTGTCTTAGGAGTAAGCTGTTGTACTGTCTGAAAACTAACAAAGACTCTCAAAATGCCCTATTAGACAATGTTATAACAATAACAACAATGGCTACCATGTATTGAACTTTTATAAGCAGATGTTCTTAAATATTAACTATACTATATTTAATTTTGTGCCAGCTATTTCTCATATTTTAATACCTTTTGAAATAGGTTTTTCCTAAAATAGGTGATTTCTTAAAATCTTCATATGCAAAACAATTGTCTACTTGACATTGCCAGCACATGTACAAACTTCGTCACCGCTACCCCAGTTTTTCTTCTTTCAACCCACTTGGTTCTACCACACATGTTAAGCTTAATTGTTATTTTAAATGGGTTTTAAAATATCATACTGGGTCAAGGTATTGAAAAGGATCATGCATGCAAAAGAGCATAGATAAGAAATAGTGTATGCAGATATACATGGAAATGAACTCTAAATGTGATATTTGTGAATAAAAAATTCATCAGAGGAATGAGCACAATTTCTTAGTTCTTGAAAAGCCCAACAAAATGCTTTCAGGATCTAAAAGAGGAAGATACACATAGATGCAATGATATCTATTCTGTACTATTTCTCAGCTATGTAAGAAAGGACTGTCTATCATAAACAATGTGTTATAACTAAAAAGTTGGAATATTGCTGGATCACTCAAAACATATGAAAGAACCTTCAAAAAAAACCAAGGGCAGATACGGTTGGTTTTTCTACAAGGAAAAAACCCATATAAAATATTAAGACGTTAAATATCAATTTGTCAGAATCCTTCTATCAAATATGAACAAAAGTTGCTCACATTTCCAGCATTCTGTGATTAAAATGAGAGGAAAAGCTAAAATTTTATGTTTAATAGAAAGATAATCTATGTGGGAAAAGAACCTGAAAGAGAATGGATGTGTTTACATGTATAGCTGAATCACTTTGTTGTACAGTAAATTATCACAACATTGTAAATCAACTACACTTCAATGAAACTTTACAAATGAGAAAAAAACTATGCATCTATAAATAAATAAACAAACAAATAAACAAACAAACTACCATATGACCCAGCAAAACCACTCCTGGGCATCAATCCCGAGGAAACCATAATCCGAAAATATACATACACCCCAGTGTTCATTGCAGCACTATTTACAGTTGCCAAGCCATGGAGGCAACATAAATGTCCATTAACAGAGGACTGGATAAAGATATATATATATATATATTCACCATAAACAATAATAAAATAATGACATTTGCAACAACATGGATGGACTTACAGACTATCATACTGAATGAAGTAAGTCAAACAGAGAACTCACTTACTGCAGTTCAACTTCTCTCCCAAAAAACAGAAAAACTACAACTAAATGCCGAGCAGCCTTCAACCAAATGGATTCTAAACTTCCAAAAAAGGTATTCTACTTCAGAAGGCAAAGAGGAGACCACATCAAGAGGTAGGAGGGGCAATTATGCCATAGAAGCAACCCCATACCTCCCGGGTGGGAAGCCCCAAGACTTCCAAAGTAACTGCATCACAGAAACTCAGCTACAGGACTAAGAGTTCTGAGCCCCACGTCAAAACCACATGACTGGGGATTGGGCACAGGGAGAAAGAGCCCCCGGAGCATCTGGCATTGAAGGCCAGTGGGGCTTGTGTGCAGGAGCTCCACAGGACTGGGGGAAACAGAGACCCCATCCTTGAAAGGCACACACAGACTTTCACGTGCACTGGGTCCCAGGGAAAAGCAGTCTCCATAGGAATCCGGGTGGAACCTGACTGCAATTCTTGGAGGATCTCCTGGGAAAATAGGGGTGACTGTGGCTTGTTGTGGGGGAAGAACATTGGAGGCGAAGCTCTCGGGAGCATTC
>PVHT020000254.1:3034228-3070503 GCA_004024745.2 Catagonus wagneri | reverse complement strand
GTTAACGATCCGGCGTTGCCGTGAGCTGTGGTGTAGGTTGCAGACGCGGCTCGGATCCTGCGTTGCTGTGGCTGCGGTGCAGGCCAGTGGCCACAGCTCCGATTGGACCCCTAGCCTGGGAACCTCCACATGCCGCGGGTGCGGCCATCCATAAACCCGCAGCCATAAAATGACAAAAGGCAAAAAAAAAAAAAAAAAAAACCAAACTACCATGAGATACCACCTCATACCAGTCAGAATGGCCATCATTAACAAGTCCACAAACAACAAATGCTGGAGGGGATGTGGAGAAAAGGGAACCCTCCTGCACTGTTGGTGGGAATGTAAGCTGGTGCAGCCACTATGGAAGACAGTGTGGAGGTACCTTAGAAAACTCTACATAGAATTACCATATGACCCAGCAATCCCACTCTTGGGCATATATCCAGACAAAAATTTCCTGGAGAAAGACACGTGTACACGCATGTTCACTGCACCACTATTCACAATAGCCAAGACATGGAAACAACCCAAATGCCCATCGACAGATGACTGGATTAGGAAGATATGGTATACATACACGATGGAATACTATTCAGCCATAAAAAAAGATAAAATAATGTCATTCGCAGCAACATGGATGGAATTAGAAACCCTTATACCGAGTGAAGCAAGTCAGAAGGAGAAAGACAGATGTCATATGAAATCTCTTATAACTGGAGTCTAAAACGCTGCACAAATGAACATCTCAACAGAAAAGAAAATCACGAACTTGGGGAACAGACTTGTGGTTGCCAAGGGGGCGGGGAGGGGTGGGGGAGGGCTGGGAGGAAATGGGGATAACTAGTGCTTTAATGATGGAATAGCAAGGAGCTCCAATTGTCTTGCACGGGGAACTATATCTAATTACATGTGACAAATCCATATATGTACATGTAATCGGGTCACCACGCGGTGCAGTTGGAAAATCTGACAGAAATCTGTAAACCAGGTATAATGCAAAAATAAAAAAAAAGAAAAAAAAAGAAAAAAAACAGAGAACTCACATGTGGAATCTAAAAAAAAGGACATAAATGAATTTATTTGCAGAACAGAAACAGACTCATAGACTTTGAAAACAAACTTAGGTTACCAAAGGAGACAGTTGTGGGGAAGGGACAGATTGGGGTTTGGGGTTGGCATATGCACACTATGGTATATGGAATGATTGGCAAACTGGGACCTACTGAATAGCATGGGGAACTATACCCAATATTCTGCGATTATCTATGTGGGAAAAGAATCTGAAAGAAAATAGATGTGCATACATGTGTAACTGAATCACTTTATTGTACAGAAGAACTTATCACTACATTGTAAATCAACTACAGTTCAATAAAACTTTAAAAAATAGTAAATAGTAGTTCCCGTCATGGCTCAGTGGTTAACGAATCCGACTAGGAACCATGAGGTTGCGAGTTCAATCCCTGGCCTTGCTCAGTGGGTTAACGATCCGGCATTGCCCTGAGCTGTGGCATAGGTTGCAGACATGGCTCGGATCCCATGCTGCTTTGGCTCTGGCGTAGGCTGACGGCTGCGGCTCCAATCAGACCCCTAGCCTGGGAACCTCCATATGTCATGAGCATGGCCCTAGAAAAGGCAAAAAGAAAAAAAAATAGTAAATAGACAAAGAGTAAATTGCCAGCATCAGCAGTTCCAGAACAAGTGTTAAAAAATGTGCTAATAATGTGGGGGAAAACCCCAAAGATAACAGTGCATCACTTTCTTAAGAAATGCTCAATATCAACACTTTGAAGGCACAGAGAACCATACTATGATTTAATAAAACAAAAAATATGCACATGATGGAATACTACTTTGTCATAAAAAAGAACAAAATAATGATATTTGCAGCAACATGGATGAAACTAGAGACTATCATACTAAGTAAAGTAAGTCAGAAAGAGAAAGACAAATACCATATGCTATCTATCACTTATACCTGGAATCTAATATACAGCACAAATGAACCTTTCCACAGAAAAGGAAATCATGGGCTTGAAGAACAGACTTGTGGCTGTCAAGGGGGAGGGGGAGGGAGTGGGATGGACTGGGAATTTGGGTTAATAGATGCAAACTATTGCCTTTGGAATGAATAAGCAATGAGATCCTGCAGTATAGCACCGGGAACTATATCTAGTCACTTATGATGGAGCATGATGGAGGATAATTTGAGAAAAAATGTATACATATATATATATATATATATATATATATATATATATATATATATGTGACTGGATCATCTTGCTGTACAGTAGAAAATTGGCAGAATACTATAAACCAGCTATAACGGAAAAAATAAAAATCATTAAAAAAACACAAAAGAGCAACAATATGGACATTGTCCAACTTAAGTTTTAAGGTGACTAAAAAATAGTAAGTTTCTGAATATGATAAGTTTTGGAAATACCTAAAGTAATGTATTTTTCTTATATTAATATTTCAAAAAATCTTAAAAATTTATTTATATATGTAGAAAATAGAAAATTGTCAGTGAAACAAAGAATTTTAGGTCCTTTCCTTGTTTAGTGATACTAAATAAAGGTGACCATTAGAATAAATAATGTTCTAGATTCAGTGAAATATAAGTTATTTAAATTATTCCTCAAAATTTAATTATACACATTGATATTTTCAGCTTTCATATGAGAAAAAAGTAAGTCTTAGGGAGTCTGGGTACTATGTCCAAGGTCACACAAATCATTCTCTGCTTGAGAGTAACTCTATGAAGATTCTTGTTGAAATGCTGTATCTTTTATGATGTGGTCAACTTTCTACACATTTCTGAGGCTCAATTTCTTAAAGTATAAAATAAGAAAGTTAAACTAATAATACCATAAAGTTCTTTCCATTGCTAACATCAATGATTTTGAAGAAAACCCAAGCTAGTTTTCAATGTCAACTACAAAATAAAGGAAATATTTGTAAGTAATCCTTAGATTAATTCAATATGCAATTATGACTCAAATATCCAATTATTTCTCCAGAATCATTTCGATCAAATTTAGTCTGTTTCACCTACTCTGTACCACACAAGGTTTTAATGAGCTTCTTACATTGTAATCTAGAGCAGAAAAAAAGAGGTTATTTTTGTTTGTCCTTAAAATTGGCATTATGTTCTACAGCCCACGGGTCTCATGAACACGTTTTCTTTCCCTCAACTATACCTTTATTTAATTTTAAATGTCAGATACAGAAACTCTCAGCTTTTATTTTTTGATACTCACTAACAGTTTTTTTCTTTTAATTTATAATCTCTAATATCTTGGTTAACTTTTTTTTATAACATCTATAGCTTCATTTTAATGTCTACAGCTACAATGAATGAAGAGGAAATTTGTAGGTGTGGCGAATCAGTTTTATTTATGGATATATATTTTGATTCTCTTAATAACTTGGCATTTGAACTAATATCTTTAAGAACCAGGTTTCAACAAACTGAAACCTCTTCATCTGAATCGAGTGAGACTTCATAGTCAATTATTTCAGTAAATTGTTTCTTTTCCCTAAATGTGTTACTTTACCCTTGCAGATGTGTCTCTGCAATATTTTGACCAGTCAACAATCTTCTTATAACTTCCTCTGATTAGCTCTGTTAGCTTTGAATGACACTACCTGAGAGCTGAGAATTGGGAAGTCACTTTATTACTTCTCCATCCAAAGCACAGTAAAATATTTCAGATGTAATTTGTCTTAGAGTTTTTCTAACACAGTCTCATCTGAGAAATGTTAAATGAAGTCAGGGAAATGACATAATCTGACCAAAGCATCACAGCTATTCTATAGCAGGCTTGGTACAAGGACCATAGCTCCACAATATTGGTGCACAAAGCCATGCCTATTATTCAAGTCTGTTTATTGCATCTTTCTAATTACTTTTATTAGAGAGATCAGTCTAAAAAGTCTGATCAGTCTAATCAATCTTAGCTTCCTGACTTCTAACAAAGAATTTCTTTCAGTACCATTAAAACTCAGTTATCTTTCTCTCTTCTTAATTGGACCTTTTTAAGAAACCTGACTACTCAAAAAACTATCTTGAAGTAGTTGAAAACGTAGCCTTTGGAGTCAGAAATACACTGAATTAAATCTGGGCTATGCTAGTTAATGGCCCAATGATACAGGCCTTTTCTAAGTCAGGTTTGCTTTTTAAAATTTATATAATGGGGAAAATAATATCTACTTATAAGATTGTTGAAAGATTGTATAAGATATATGACTATATATCTTAATCCTAGGCCATACCATGAGTTTTCAGTGAATGTTAGTAAGTTTATTATGATTGAGAAAATGAATGAAATAGACCAAAATGTGAGCAGTAAAGATGACAAGGTGAAAAAAATAATGAACATTTTTCTTTTTATATAACTTTTTGAAATATTGTATAAAGTCACTATAATAGTGAATAATGAATAAATAAATGAAATTAACTTGTAGACAGAATAAAAAGAATATTAATTCTTCCAGGTTTTTTGAATTCCCTGTGGCACTGGAGAGGTCTGAGAAACTAAACGGTTTTACTTCTTTTCACTCATCACCCCAAAGTCCATCTTCTAGCATAGAAGAATTAAATCAGCAGACTAAAGCACGGTGAGATGTACTACATAGCTATTGGAATGGCTACAATTTAAAAAGACTTATACCCAATGTTTGTGAGGATATGGAGCCACTAAAATTCATTTCTGGTGGGAATGTAAAATGATACCACTGTGGAAAACATTGTGTTAGGTTTTTCTGTTTAACTATTAAGAATACATATTCCACTTCTAGGTATTTAACCAATACCTAGGAAAAATGCATTGGAAAACACACATCTATTTAAAGACCAGCACACAAATGCTCATAATATCTTTATTTGCTAGAGCCTAAAATGGAAACAATACAATTTCCATCTACAGGTGAGTGGATAAGCAAACCATGATATATCTATACTATGCAACAATAAAAATACATGGACTATTGATACTCACAACATGAATAAAAAATTCAAATAATTATGGTAGGTGAAAGAAGCAAGGCACCGTCCCTTCCCTAAAAAAAAAAAAAAAAAAAAAAAAAGGTACATTCTGAATAATTCCATTTGGTATGAAATCTAAAAAATGTACACAAAAATATAGTGACATAAAGAAGATAAGTTGTCTGAGGGACGGGGATGGGAATAAGGAGCAGGGCTATCAGACAACTTTGGGAGGTGATGGATATGTTCACTGTGTTGATTGTAATAATGGTTTCACAGGTATATACACAGCCTATCAAATTATATGCTCTCAATAGTATAGTATTTTGTATGTCAATTAGAGTTGGTCTTCCATATTCTCAGGTTCCACATCTGCAAATGTGACCAACCATGGATAGAAAAAATATATCTTTTAATTCAGAAATTTCCAAAAAAGCAAAACTTGAATTTTCTACATGCTGGCAACTATTTACATAATATTTACATTGTATTTGCAACTATTTGCAGAGCGCTTACTTGTATCAGGTATTATAAGTAATCTAGAGATGATTCAAGTATACAGGAAGATGTGCAAATATTATACCATTTTATTTAAGGGACTTGAGTGACTTGAGCATCTGAGGATTTTGGTACCCGTGGGAGTCCTGAAACCAACCTCCTGTGTATCCTGAGGGATGACTGGTGTACCTTTATAACGTTTTTTCTTTTCAATGATAATGCTACACCCAATGTAGTCTTCTCTCTCAAACAAGTGTTTTGAGTTCCTGTCTTTACAAGTGACAAAAACTGAAGCATAGAGGCACAATTAGAAAAATTATGTTTACAAGATTATCTCAGATCTTTTATTCTAAGAATTAAGAATATTATTTTGCTTTCATTCTTTCTAGTATCTGAGGTCAGATTTATTTTTTACAATAAGATACCGGCCCAGCACATAAGTGAAAGTGTTGCTCTATAGGATCCTCAGGGTTCTTACTCCAATTTCTGCACTGGACTGTGTCTAATTTGGCAACCAGAGGATCCATATGAAGTGTAGTAAAGAGCTTACTTTGGGAGAATGTAGCCAATTCACAGATCTCCCAGTAGCAAGAACCATTTTATGAAGGAAAAACAAAACCTAAGGTAAACTGGGAAAAAAAATTCCCACCTCAAAATGCACTCAAGACATGAAAGTGACATACGGGCTTTACATTTTGCTAGGATATAAGCTGTATGTAATGTAAACGGTGTAATCACAGTTTTTTAGCTTCTTGTCTCCCCCATTTTTCTATACAAAGAAGGAAAGAATCGGTTACAGCTGTTTTCAACAATAGCCTTTTCTCTTAGACTTATGTGAAAAGCCTACTCAAATACACTTAAAAGACTGAACAGTAAATACCTTCCTTTATGAAAATTAAGAAGCCAGCACAAATTGAGGTACAGGCAAGATTCTTCTGCAATGAATACCACAGGTACGAACGGTTTTGTCATAGTGGAATTTCACTCTAAATAAGTAAATTGCCATGAATCAAATTTCCATCCTACAGAGCAAATACTCAGCTTCCCATCTTTCTTTATAAAAACTGTCAAGTGTCAGGCAGGGAATTAGTATGTGAAGAGAAATATTTTATATAGGGCAGGTGTTCTGTGAATGCCTTTGACTGACAAGGATCCTGCTAAAATCTGGACTGAAGAAATTAAACCCTACTGTTTGTTGTCATTTAAATTTGAGGGATGCTGGGAAGCTTACCACCCTCAGAATATTTCTCCACTGGCCTGTCAAAATGCGTATAATTTCACCATTCGAAATTCACTCCTTTCAACCAGCTAAGGCTGAGAGTGAGCAGAGACACAGGAGAGGAAAACACATGGACACATGCTCAGACCTGGGAATCTCTGAGGTGCCTGAATGAATGCTGGACAAAAGAAAACATCATTGCCACCTTGGGAAGTCTTTCAGCTTTTACATTTGTTTGGTTAGCCCGTTTAGGGTAGATATCTCTCAGGTCAAACAGTATTTCCATTACTATGACATTATCAAAGGTGCTGAAGTAATACTGGTTTAATCACTTAGTACATTATCCCAAGCTATTTCATTACATTGTAAAGGGAATTTTTTAGAACACAGAAGTCAGTGATAACTTTTTTAAAGCATTCAGTTTGACAGAGTTGAATCCTTTAGTGAGAACGTGGGTATATACTTGCGTGAGGAGGTGGGGATAACTCCTGTATCTGTGCAGTATTAAGGGGTACTCTGATGGGACTGTTACTATTATATCACAGTTTGTGCCCATGGAGATCCGAGGTTTTAATTATTCATACCTTAAGGCTCTTGAGTCATGTAACAGCAGCAAACATATACAGCAATTAATAAACAGCCAGAAGCCAATGTCTAAGTCTCTAGAGCTCTATTTCTCAGGACTGCGGCAGCGGAAACAGAAAGCAGAGTGGCCCGCCCAGGAAAGCAGTTTTAAAAGCTTAAGTCTAAATCTCAGGTGTGTGCTGGATCTTCCCTGGCCTTATCATAAGCCATCTTTCTGTTGTGTAATTCCAATCAAATTCTGGGCAGGTGCATGTGCTGGATTATTGTTGCTTTCCTGCCTGTACTGTCTTGACATTTGTTGTTTACTGGGCACTCTCATTTGCCTCTTCTGACGCTCATCTATACTGATGTGGCTGCAACATCCACGTCGGTGACCAGACACCCACCATGTAAAATGCTCATCTCATCACATTCTATGTACTTTGCTACTCAGCGGGGGTAGGGGTGGGGTTGTCCAATCTGCAATGAAGACATGGTCATGTCATCTGCTTAGAAAAGGCAAGACTTCCCTATGTCCTTTTGAAACTATTGCCTTCAATTACTTTTCTTTCAGATTTCCTATTTGTGAATATTGGAATAAAATCAAAGAGCTTTAAAAAGAGAGGGAGAGGTACACATCAGGATGCATTTTGTCAATCCTCCTGGCTTTTTTCCTTCTCCTTCTGTTCAGAGAGGGTAGCCTCTCAAATGCACACTTTGCTTTTGACAGCTCTGCAGTGATTGGGTGCAGCAGGAAATAGTGTCTGACACATAAAATCCACTGATTCGACTATGCAATATTTATTTCACAGCCAACATAAATAAAAATAAAATACATCCTTGAACATTTTGCTCACATACTGCCTGGTTGCGTTGCCAGCAACTTTGCAGATCCTTCCGTTAGGAAACTTTTATTTGCTTTCCTCTCTACCATAAATCATCTTCTCTGATCTGACTCTGATTGGACCATCCTTTGTTGAATAATAAAATATAGGTATTGCTTGAATATATTGTAGATAATGCAATAAAGATAAAGATAGAATAAGTACAGTCTGATGAGGACACGGCTGGATTCATATAAGATAAAGGCTCTCAAGAGAAAATTAAACTTTCTTGCTCTAACTACTAATTGCCTGGGTCTTGCTAAGGCACACTACAAAGCTCAGGGATTTGGGCTTTTAGATGTTTGGGATAGCCATGACCTTGATGAATCTAAATTCCAGTTATTAGAGTGAGACCAAGTCAGTTCAGGAAACCGTACAAAAAACAAAAAGAATAAGAGACTGTCAACAGAGACCTGCTATATAACACAGGGAAATCTACTCAATGCTCTGTGATAACCTATATGGGAATGGATATGCGTGTTTGTATGACTGAATCACTGTGCTGTACATCAGAAATTAACACAACATTGTAAATCAACTATATTTCAATATTTTTTTTAAATTAGACTTTTCAAAGAAAGAAAAATGGAGAAATCCTCACTCATGGTAGATTTTACAGCCTCAAGTGAGTAAATAAGAGCAAGCCTGATTATCACCATGGCGTGGAACCTAATTGAGATACACAGAGAAAGGTGCAAAATCTCTTTTGCGTGGGGAAGCATCTGTGAGTCCAGTAAAAGTTTCCTTTCAGTGACAGGAAATCACCAGTCATAAATGCAACAAGGCTTTACTGCAAGAAAAGGCCACAGAGGAGGAAGCAGAAATTATATAACAGAGGCCATCTTTCGTGAACTTAATTGAAATCTCTCTATAATTTGGCAACACTGAAGAACCTTATTTAATCTATGCACTCATATGGGTTTGGGTTATTTAGTGGCAGTTTTCAAAGTTTTTTTAGTCTGATACTCATGTAATAATATTTGAAGAATTATATAAACCTTGCAAATTTTTAGGTTAACATCTAAATATTTTTCATAACTTAATTGTGATGAGTGATATAATTCATATGTATTATAAATATTGACACTTTAAATGCACACTGTTATACTAGTTTTTTCTTTTTATGCACCATATGGAAGTTCATGGACTAGCGATCGAATTGGAGCTTTAGCTGCAGCCTGCCCCACAGCCACAGCAACACCTGATCTGAGCCACATCTGCAACCTACACCATAGCTTGCAGCAACATGAGATCCTAACCCATGGAGGGAGGCCAGGGGTTGAATTCACATCCTCACAGAGACAACATCGGGTCCTTAACCCACCAAGCCACAAGAGGAACTCCTATACTACTACTTATTTGCTTACTTATTTATCTATGTAAAAGTGTACAGTTCAATGGCTTTTAGAATATTCAAAGATACACATAACTATCACATTTTTGACCATCATCACCTAAAAAGAAAACCCACTCCCTTTAACCATCTACTTTTTAAATGCATACAACCGTTTTAAATGCATACAACAGTCTATTAAAATTACATTACAGTAAAAGATTTTTATAGTCAAAAATTACATGTTTTTCATATTTCTGTATTCCTATTTCACTTTTACAGCATAATTTTACTTTAATGTAATATATAGATATTTTTTGGCCACACCCATGGCATGTGGAAGTTCTGAAGCCAGGGATCAAACTACACCACGGCAATGACCCAAGCTGTTGCAGTGACAATCCTTAACCCACTGTGCCACAAGAGAGAACTCCAGAAGTAACATATTTTTAATATATTACATCTGTAACATATTTTTAATATATTACATCTGTAATATATTTTTAATATATTACATCTGTAATATATTTTAATATATTATATCTGTAATATATTTTTAACTCCAGATGTAATATATTTTTAATCTTGAAAAGCATTAATCACGGATCACACATTTCTGCACCTTAAATAGGTTATCTGTGTCTATGTGTTTTTAAGCCTCTGAATTTTGAAAACATTGTGAAAAGGTTTACAGGATTAAAATCATAATTACCTTATTAAGAAATTGATTTAAAACATATGATCAGTTTTGATAATTAATTATTAAAATAAAACATATTGGAAAATTATCTGGTAGTGTAGTAAGCTGGACTTTAAAAATTATTTTCTTTACAAACTAATTTGAGTTAGAAGGAAGCAGTGTTTTGATGGGTATGAGATTTACAAAAACTTTTTCTTATAAGATGTAGATAGTAATGGAAGGGTTTATTAAATACATTGTTTTTATGTCTCTTAGTTATATACTTAAAATCATACAGTGGCCTATTTGATCTAAAATATTCTTATTGACCTAAAAGCTCCTTCAGGTTTATTGAAAGCAAAGAATTAAAAGCTGCCTAAATGACAAGATGATTTGTTAGTTACCATTGTCATTTACTTTCTCAGCTACTGAAAATTCTTTCAAAACATTCAGCAATAATTACTGATGATACTCGCCACTTTTTCAGATAGGGCACCTTATTTCTCTCAGTATAATCAGAATGCACTGGAAAAATTAAAATATTACAAATTTTATTATCCTTTGCCAATGCAGTTTTAAACAAACTGCATTTATCTTACCTTGTGCTTTAAACATATTTCCATCAAAACCTTGAACTATATTTTTAACTCAAATTATGGGATACAAATTTATTAGCAAAGCCAATTCTTAGGTACAATTAACAAAATGAGATTTATGTTCCCATCAGAGTCTAATTTTTGTTTTCAATTCAAATAATTAATATACATCACTTGGCTGCCATCTATATTCTGAGGTAAATTTTAAAATAGACAGACATAGATAAGCATTTACTTAGATGTGATAGATGATAAATAGATAGATAGTTAAAGCCATAAAATCTCCCTATGAGTTTGTTGACTAATTAATATAAGTTGCTGCCTCCTTTGCTATTTTTTAATGATGCTTTCCTTGCTTTGTTCTCCTGGGACCTTTCCTGGAGTGATGTATTCTTTCATAGAGGTGGCTAATAGAAGATGCTAGGTCATTAAATGGCGATTAAAATTTTTTCCACAACTCTTTTATAAGATATATTTTGATTTAGAATATCCTTACTGTAAACTACAGTGCAGACACCCAATTTTTAATGTCACACTTTGCCATTAACAAATATTCATATGTAACAAATATATGTATATTTGTTAATGGCAAAATATGTATACACATACACACACACACACACACACACACACTTAAGATTGGGAAGATTCATACGTTTGCCACATTAATAGTCTATTAATTACAGAAGCTTCAGTGACACCAACCTTTTATATTTTGTTTGTGTGTTTCATTGTTTTAAGACTCATTATACTTCTTATTATGAAAATTTTCAGAGATACACCGAAGTGGAGAGAGTACTAGAATAAGCCCTATCATCCATTTCTAGCTTCAACAATTAACAACAGTCAATCCTGTTTTATCAATACCCCACCCATTTCCCCAGTCTGAATTATTGTGAAACAAATCCCACGTAATTTCCTCTGCATGTATTTTACTATATGTCAATTCAAAAGAAATACACTTTACAAATAACTATTATCAATTATTTAAAAAATGAATAATGATTTCTTAGTGTGATCAACTATCCACCTTGCAGTCATACTTTCCTGATTGTCAGTGTTTTTAAAAAAGTTTCATAGTTTACTGAAAACAGATTCAGAGATCAGTAGGTTATAATTTATTGATATATCTCTTAAGATTCTTCAACTATATTCCGTCTCCTGGCTTCTCTCTCCTCTCCTCACTTTTCCTCTCACATTTCTTTCTGTTGTTGTTGAATAAAATATATAATCCTATAGAACCTGGCACAGTCCAGAGTTTGCTGATTATATTCCCATGGGATACATTATAGTACATTAAATGTTTACATTTTCGTTGTGTTATTTATAAATTGCTTTAGACTCAGAAACTTGATCAGATTCTTCTGCTGCTGCTTCTGCTTCTCCTGCTACTGCCTCTGTGGCCCTCCTATTCCTCCTCTTTCCCCTCCTCCTCCCTCTCCTCTTTTTCCCCCTCTTCTTCCTTCTCCCTCTTTTCGTCTTCCTTCCCTCTCTTTTTCTTTCACAGTTGTGCTGTGTGAACTTTATTCAAGAACCACATGTTGCCGATCCGTTTTTAAAAATATTACCAGCTGGGGTTCCCGTCGTGGCTCAGTGGTTAACAAATCCGACTAGGAACCATGAGGTTGTGGGTTCGATACCTGGCCTCGCTCAGTGGGTTAACAATCCGGCATTGCCCTGAGCTGTGGTGTAGGTTGCAGACGCGGCTCGGATCCCGCGTTGCTGTTGCTGTGGCTATGGCGAAGGCCGGCGGCTACAGCTCCTGTTAGATCCCTAGCCTGGGAACCTCCACATGCCGCGGGTGTGGCCCTAGAAAAGGCAAAAAAAAAAAAGATAAAAATATTACCAGCTAATAATAATTACTACTTACACCCATTGATTTAATATATTTGAGCTGTAAAATATAAAAATCCAATCCAATCATTTCTTCTTCATTAATTAGATAGAATATTTCTACAAAGATAAAGTTATCTTTTTAAGTATCATTAGATACTAAAAGATATAGTTTGCACAGAAACATTAAGATGAACATTTAATTCTTTCCTTTTTCTTAACAATTTTCAGCTGGTAAGTCAGTTCCTGACATCTTACAAAAATAGCCAAAACGTTTTTGAATATACTTATGAACTCACGGATTTAAATGTATTTTATGAGTGAGTTCACTGTAATTATAAATATTATGGAAATTCAGGCAGTTCCATCTTTTGCCAGTAGGTTGGCTTCTGAGTCTTTCTGCCGTGATTTAACAGTCTTTCTCAGCATTACATCCTCTGGTAAGATCTGATGTTTCACACTGATCCTATATACTTTATGTTTGGGTCTGAAACTAACCATTTTTCCAAAGAGAGCTAGTGGTTTTTATAAGGAAACCACTACCAACACTTGAGTTACTCCTTTCCACTGGATTGATCATTGTTTCTAGACCTTTCTTTAGCTATTGTCCTAGAGGGGAGGGTTAGGATAAAAGGCATTTTGAGTTTATTCTTTCAAGGCAAATTCAGCACTATACAAATTATGTTGACTCTCATTCTTACCTTCTTTCAATCATGATGAAATATTTCTTAATGATACCAATACAGTCCCTCCCTTTATTGATTCTAGAATATACCCTCAACAATTTCGTAGTAATCAAATTAACACTACCACTAACAATTTAATTACTAAAACAGTATAAGATTTTTACTAAATTCTTTTTTCTGTAGCATATATCCCATTAGTAATGTAAAATCAAATAACTACTTTAAAATACAATTATTCAGTTTGAATAATTCCTGCTTGTATGGCTATTCTGTTAATTATATGGTTAAGTTTATAAGTTTGTTTTTCCAGTTGATTTGGAGGAATATTAAACGTAAAATCTGTCTCATTAATATGTGAAGTACTTACATGGTCTGAAAGTTAAAAATACAAAGTATATTCAAGGTTGGTATAATCCACTTTATCCCTTCTACACTCATAGGTAATCTTTTCTTTTTATTATTTACTTTCAATTTGAAAATGTACTTCCTGCCCTTATTGAAATAGAGAGTGATATGCTCGGTTTTATACTTTTAAAAAATCACTCAATTATACTGCATGAAACACTTCAGAAGTGCAAGTGCAGATATAGAGAAACTAGTCAGGAGGCTGTTGTGTAAATTTAGGATGTGGTAGGTTGTTTGTTCTTTTGATACTTTGTGATATTTTGTCCTTTCTGATGTTCTTGATATTTGTGGCATCTGTATGGGATATTCTGATTATGTGCTATGGATTAATTTTTATTGCCTTTTTTCCTTTTTTATTTTTTTCCTTTTTAGGGCCACACCCACAGCATATGGAGGTTCCAGGCTAGGGGTCAAATCAGAGCTACAGCTGCTGGCCTACACCACAGCCACAGCAATGCCAGATCCTAGTCACATCTGCAACCTACACCACAGCTCATGGCAATGCCAGATCCTTAAACCGCTGAGCAAGGCCAGGAATCCAACATGCAACCTCATGGTTCCTAATCAGATTTGTTTCCACTGCACCAAAATGGGAACACCTTTATTGCCTTATTTCTTAAGGTCCTATAACTTGCTCATATGATTAAGATATTTTGGGCTTTATTAGTTTACTATCAATAAACATAAATTCATTTGACAACTCTAAAGTAGATTATCATTGTTTTCCAAATTGCCTAAAAGTTGTAATTTCCATGATCTGGTAGAAATATTAAAGAAGCCAGGGTGAAGTTTCTTTGGGTTTTATATCCAAAACTTTAGCACCGAGACAAACTCCAAACTGCAAAAGAAATTGCCGGTCAAATGGATACATTTAAATATGTTGAACTAGTAATATCAATATGGCCTTCTTAGTACCAATATCAGCGGGTTCATTCTTAAAAGCATGTATTTATGATCTTTAATCATAAAACTATTTTGATTGTGCCGATATATTCTGGATATGATCTGAGTGGCCTGATTAACACACTATTTAGCCAGGTATGCTTAAACTGCTTTGTTTAGACTCTATGGTGGGTGAAAGGATAAGGCAGAAAGAATGGTAAGTTACCTCAAGTCTATAACTGAGAAATTGTTTTGCTGTGAAGGCAGTTTCATATTTGAAAATTCCCAATAAAGTGAAATAGAAGGAAGGAAATAAAGATCAAGGTGGAATTAAATGAAATAGAGACTAAAAAGACAATAGAAAAAAAATCAAAATTAAGAGCTGATTTTTGAAAAAACATACAAAATTGATAATCCTTTAGGCACACTCATCAAGAAAAAAATAGGATTCAAACAAATAAAATCAGAAATGAAAGACAGCACAGAAATATGGGATCATGCTAGATTACTATGAACAACTACATGCCAATAAAATGGACAACCTAGAAGAAATGGATAAAATCCTAGAAACATACAACATAGTATGACTGAATCATGAAGAAATGAAAAATATGAACAGATGCATTACTAGTAAGGAGACTGAATCAGTAATCAAGAACCTCCCAAGGGAAAAAATCCAGGCCCAGATGACTTCTATTGTCTTATTAGCTTCTATTTTATTTCTGCTCTGATACTTGGTATTTTGTTTCCTCATGCTAACTTTCCCCTGCTAATTTTGTTTTCCTTTTTCTCATTTCTCTAAGTGTAAATTTAGGTTGTTTTTCAAATATCTTTGTGGGTTTTTTTTTTTCCGAACATAGGAGTTTATCACTGTAAGCTTTCCTCTTAGAACTGCTTTTGCTGCAATCATAAATTTTAGTATATTGTAGCTTCATTTTCATTTATCTAAATATATTTTCCTTATTTCCCTTTTGATTTCTTTTCTGACCCACTGGTTTCTCAGGAGTGTGTTGCTTAATCTCTACATATTTAAAAAATTTCTAATTTTCTTCTTATAGTTGATTTCTAGCTTCATACCATTGTGGTCAAAAGAGATTCTTGATATGATTTTGGCCTTATTAAATGTATCGGGACTTGTTTAGCAGCCTGATATATGATCTATCCTGGAAAATATCCCTATATTCTTGAGAAGAATGTGTATTCTGCTGCTCTTGCATGGAATGCTCTTTAAATGTAGAGGTTGCATGTGACTTCAGATCATCTCCATTTGGGAGATTATGAATGCATTTAGAGTAATATGTGTGACAATGGATATATGTCAGGTAGAGGAAGTTTTTGATGTACAAGAGAAGTGTATGTAAATTGAGAAACTAAGAGATGACATGTACTGTTAGTAATCATAACCTTCCAACCTAACCTCCAAAATATGTCATGAACATATTTAACAAAAAGTGTATATCTCACATGAACTGGCACAATTAAATTTCTGCCACTCCTCTGTACATCTCCTTCCACCCCAAAATTTTAAAACAGATGAGGAAACAAGAATTTTATTTATTTTATTTATTCCTTCTATTGATATCATTAATGTTTCTCCATTTTTAGTCTCTACTGAACTTTAATTTTTCACTTGTTCTGTGAACTTTGTGATTATCCCTGCATCCTTCTACTTCCATTTAGTTGCTCTTCACTTTTAAGCCAACTCAAATTGCTGTCTGATACATGCAGGATAATAAGACATATTTCTGTTCCTGGTGCTCCTTGTGATACTGAGGTTTGAGATACTGAATAAATTGATCCTGAGATTGCAATAGCCATGTCCTGAACTACTGTGGACTAGTTTTACCTATTACCAGTCTATGATTGGAATATAACTATTTATCTATACTTTTTAGATATAACCATTTTTATGTATGGGATATAGGGTAGGAGATAGAGAAAGAATGTAGGACATGAGAAAGTTTTCTGAAGGGTAATTGTTTTCAGGGCTTTAAATCTGCTTCATCAATGGTGTCTTATGCTTGCATTTGAGACAGAAACTTCCAAGGGCAAAAGCTAAGTTTCCCCTGGAATGACACAATATTTTTCTTTTCTTATTTTTTAAAAATTTTGTGTGTATGTTTGTTAGTTTCAGCTGCTTCAAGTTATCCTGCCACTACAAGGGAGGGAATAGTTATATGAATCCCTTTCTCCTGGATCTTCCTTTTGGAAGGGTAATATCTAAAAACAGATCTTTGTATAATGTATTCATAATAGCATTGGCCATGCTTCCTCATACATAGTCTACATCTTCCCCAATAGCAACAAAAATATTATTTCCATATCTTGTCTTCTAGTTGCATTCATATAAGAATACAAACATGTGCAATAAACACACTGCAGGAAATTTCAAAGTTTTAAAAAATATAGGAAGAAAATAAAAATTATCTGTTATCCTCTATCAAGAAATAAAAGGTCTTAATAATTGTGTTATATTTCCTTTCTTTCTGTGCATGTTTAGATATACTTATATATTTAGAAATTTGAGATTATAACATACATTCCAACTCAGCTGACTTATATGTTTTGCTTATTCTGTAATGTCTTCATAAGTCCCCAGTATCAGAACAAAAACAAAAGTAAAATTAAAAAAAAAAAACTACACAGTATTTTGTGTCTATGAACTTAGACACAAAATACTCAACATATTAGCAAACTTAATTCAACAATATATTTTAAAAAATTGGCCGGTTCCACATGTGACGAGCTTGAAAGTTGATACTCCATCCTAAAAAAACTGAAAAGATGAGCAGATTGAAAAACCATCTCTGCTTGGATCCCACAGAAAAGGAAGGACACAAGGCAAACTGCTGCCCCAGATAGAAAGGCAAACAGGGAGTCATAGCTTACCAGAGCAGAGACTCACTAGGGAAAACCACCAAGAAAACCAGAGCCAGGGAACCTGAACTGTAATTGATGAATTGCTAAAAGCAATGTGTAGAAAAGTCTGAAAGTTAAAAACTTCAGGAGAATCTAATCGTAATGAGGTCCCCATAATACATGTAAGATTTATATCCAGAAGCTCAACTAGGTTTCCAAAGTAAATATTGGAAAAAAAAAATCCTTTTGGGCTTCCAGCGGGGGGGAGGAGAAAAGAATCACTTTAAGATATGCCAGAGCATTTCTTACTAACAAGACCTGCCCTCGGGGGAAACTAGTTAACCAGAGCCCAGCATGCTGCTGTATTATCAACGCATGATAATTGACCCAGGAGAAAGGAAACACCCAACTCCACTCACTCTAGACATTCTGTCCTCTCTAAGTGGGAATGAAAACAAAGGAACACAGGTGAAGTTCCTAGTTTGGACGCACAAGTTCACTAAAAAGACAAAGACCTAACCTAATCATAGGACTGAATGCTTTTCCTTTCCCCACTCCTCACATTGCATTGATAAAACTCTCTGTGCAGTAGTTCCTTTTAACAAATAAAACCTGTCTGGATATCGTGAAAAATCACTAGGCATACTAAAATTCAAAAACCATTATTTCAAAAGGATAGAACAAACATCAGAAGGAGTCATGGCAAGGACATGGTAATATCAGACTGGTAATATAAAACAACTATGATTAATATGCTAACAGCTCAGATAACACATAAAGTAGAAGACATGCAAGAATAGATGGCAATGTAAGCAGAGAGATAGAAATCCTAAGAAAGAGCCCGAAAGAAATGCTAGAAATCAAAAACGCTGTAACAGAAACAAACATGCCTTCGTTTTCTTAGTAAACTTGTAGTCTTTTTATTACTGAGCTGGACGTGGATGAGAAAAGGATCTCTGAGCTAGAGGTTATATTGGTACACTCCTCAAATATCAAAAAGCTAAGAGAACAAAGAACACAGAACAGAATATCCAAGTATTGTGGAAAAACTACAGAAGTTGTAGCATATGCGTAATAGGAAAACCAGAGGAAAGACAGAGACAAACAATAATGACTGAGAATTTACTCAAGTTAGTGTCAGACACCACTCCACAGATCCAGGAAGCTCAGAGTACACTTAGCAAAACAAAAGCCAAAACACTTCTCCTAACATATCATTTTCAAAACAGAAAATCAAAAATAAACAATCCTGGCAATCCTGAAAGAAGTCAGGGGAGCTAGAAGGTGGAAGTGCCTACCTATAGAGGAACAGTGATAAGAATTACATTTAACTTCATGCAAGCAAGAAGTGAGTAAAATGAAAATTTTAAAATGTTGAGGGGGGAAAAAAACCCCACCAATCTAGAATTCTGTACCCTGTGAAATTATCATTCAAACGTAAAGAAGTAAAGACTTTCTCAGAAAAAAATTGAGGGAACTTTTGCCAGTAGACCTGCTTTACAAAAATTTTTTAAAAATCCTTTAGAGAAAATAAAAATAATATAAATCAGAAGCTTGGATCTACATGAATAAAGAAAAAGTCTAAAAGAAGTGAAGGTAATATAAAAACATTTTTCTTATTTGTAATAGATCTAACAGATAACAGATTCTTTAAAATAATAATGGGAACAATGTATTCAATTATGTATACTACGTATATATCTTGTGTGTGTCTGTTTATATACAGGTGAAATAAATTATAGCTACAATATAAGGGATGGAAGGAAGAGTAATAATCCAGCTATATCAGTAATTACTTTGAATGTCAGTCATATAAATGCACTGGTTAAAAGACAAATTGTCAGAGTGGATAAAAAAAAAACCAAATATATGTTGTCTAAAAGAAATCCACTTTACATATAGAGACAAATATCAATGAAAAGTAAATGAATGGAGGAAAATAGACCATGCCAATAATAATCAAGAGGAAGCATGACCAGTTAAATTAACTTCAGACAGAGCAGAACTCAAAGCAAGGAAAGCCATCGGGATAAAGAAGGGCATTGCATAATGGTAAATGGATCAATTCTCCAAAAACACATAATCATTTACATGTATGCACCTAACAACTGTCAAACTATGTGAAACAAAAAAGAACAGAATTGAAAGAAAAATAGATGAATCCACTATCAGAGTTGGAGACTTCACCACCATCCTATCAGAAAGAGAGAGATTCACAAGGCAGAAAATCAGTGATGAAATAGCTGAACACAGCAACACAATCAACTGAGTACATATATTGTACATATATTGTACCCATTTGGACACATATTGATTACTTCATCCAACAATAGCAGAATGCACATTCTTAACAAGTGCACATTGAACATTCACTGAAATTGACCACATTCTGCAACATAACAAAATACAACGTAACTTTAAAAATAGTGGTTATACAATGACTGCTCTCAGACCATAATGGAATTAAACCAGTAATCATTAACAGAAAGTTAACTGGAGAAATCCTAAATACATGGAGATTAAACTACACACTTCCAAATAAGACATAAAGAATAAATCTCAAGAAAAAAGTTAAAATATTTTGAACCAAAGGAGAATGAAACAAAATTTATCCAAATTTGCCAGATTAAGCAGAAGCAAAGCTTAGAGAAAAATTTATAACATCAAATGAATGCACATATTAGAAAAGAAGACAGATCTGAAATCAACAATCTAAGTTTCTAAGGGCACAGTAAAAAGAAGAGCAAATTAAATTTGAATGAAGCAGAAAAAAACAATAAGAATTAGAATAGAAATCAATTAAAATAATAAAGAAGAAATCAATAGATAATATCAATGAAATCAAAAACTCTCTCTTTGAAAAGACCAATAAAATTTATAGGCCTCTAGCCAGCCTAAGGAGAGGGAGGGCATAAATTCAGAAATTAAAGAGTACATGTCATTATAGATCATGTGGCTATTAAAAGGATAACAAAGTCACACTGAACAATCTATGCCTCAAATTGGGTAAGCTAAATGCAACAATTCCTTAAAAGATACAGCCTGCCAAAACTCATGCAGTACTAGACAATCTGAATATGCCTGTATCTATCAACAAACCTGAATAAGTAGCTAATAACCCTCCAAAACAGAAAGCACCAGGCTCAGATGGGTTTACTACCAAATATTTAAGGAAGGAATTATACCAGTTCTCTAGAATTTCTTTTAGAGGGTAAAAGCAAATTGAATGCATTCTATCTAATTCTATGAGGCTAGAAATACCCTAATACCAAAACCAGACAAAGAGATTACAAGAAAAGAAAACTATAAACAAAGAGCTTTCATGAACATAGTTTAAAAATCTGAAGTAAAATATCAGCAAATTGAATCCAACAGTTTATAAAAGGAATTATACACCATGACCAAATGAGATTTATCCCACACATGGAGAGCTGATTAAACATTCAAAAATCGATTAATGTAATTCATCACAAAAAAGGTTAAATAATATAAATCACTTGATCTTAATAATAAATGCTGAAAAAGCATTTGACAAAATCCAATACCCGTTCATGAGAAAAAAGAAAAAAACCTCTCAGACAACTAAGAATAAAGGGAAACTTCTTCAACTTGTTAAGGAATATCTACAAAAAAATCTACTGCTAACATCATACTTAATGTTGGGAAACTTTCTCACTAACATCAGCTACAAGAAAGATTGTCTCCTTTTGTTGTTTTTTTCTCAACATCATCCCAGAAGTTCTAGTTAATGCAATAAAGCAAGAAAAGGATAAACCAATGGGACCTAAGCAAGCTGACAAGCTTTTGCACAGCAAAGGAAACCACAAAAAAAACTAAAAGACAACTTACAGAATGGGAGAAAATTTTTTCAAATGACACAACTGACAAGGGCTTAATCTCTAAAATATACAAACAACTGATGTAGCCCAACCACAAAAAAGCCAACAACCCCACTGAAAAATGGGCAAAGGACCTGAATAGACATTTCTCCAAAGAAGATAAACAGATGGCCAACAAGCAGTTGAAAAAATGCTCAACATCATTGATGATTAGAGAAATGCAAACTACCATGAGATACCACCTCATACCAGTCAGAATGGCCATCATTAACAAGTCCACAAACAACAATTGCTGGAGGGGGTGTGGAGAAAAGGGAATCCTCCTGCACTGTTGGTGGATGTAAGATGGTATAACCACTGTGGAAAACAGTATGGAGGTACCTCAGAAAACTATACATAGAACTACCATATGACCCAGCAATCACACTCTTGGGCATATAACCAGACAAAAATTTCCTTGAAAAAGACACTTGCACACGCATGTTCATTGCAGCACTATTCACAATAGCCAAGACATGGAAACAACCCAAATGTCCATCGACAGATGATTGGATTAGGACGATGTAGTATATATACACGATGGAATAGTATTCAGCCATAAAAAAGGATAAAATAATGTCATTCACAGCAACATGGATGTAATTAGAGACCCTCATACTGAGTGAAGCAAGTCAGAAGGAGAAAGATGCCATATGAAATCTCTTATAACTGGAGTCTAGTATACCGCATAGAACCTCTCAACAGAAAAGAAAAGCACGAACTTGGGGAACAGACTTGTGGTTGCCGGGGGGGTATAGGAGGGGGTGGGAGAGAATGGGGTTAACTAGTGCTTCAGTGATAGAAAAGCAAGGAGATCCAGATGTATAGTAGAGGGAACTATGTCTAATCACATGTGACAAATCCATATATGTACATGTAACTGGGTCACCACATGGTGCAGTTGGAAAATTTGACAGAAATCTGTAAACCAGCTATAATGCAAAAATAAAATAAAAAAATTAAATAAAAAAAAGAAAAGGAAATGAAAGGTAAGTAGACAGGGAAAACAAACAAACATAAAACCGTCTTTGTTCACAGATGGCATGATCAACTATTATAGAAAGTATGAAAGAACTGATCAAACTTATCAAAATCCCTCCTGGAAGTAATAACCAATTATATATAGCAAGACTAAAGGATACACTAATATACAAAGTCCGTTACTTTCCTGTATACCAGCAATGAACAAGTGGAATTTGAAATTAAAAAGAATTATGCACTCTAATCTAGTGAGATTTTTCCCTGTTATCCAATATTCAAAAGCCAATCTACATGATTCACAAACTAAAGATGAAAAATCAAATGATTATAACCAATGATACACAAAAAGTCCTTGAAAAAATCCAACATGTATTTATGATATAAATGGTCAACTAGTTAGGAATAGAAGGGAGTAACATCAACTTAATTTATTTAACATACCCCCAAACTAAATTCACACTAAATGGTAAAAGATAAAACATTTCCATGAGGTTGGGACAAGGCAAAGATGTCCACTCTCACCACTCTTTTGCAATATAGTGCAGAATGTTCTTGCCAGTGCAGTTAGGTAGGAAAAAAAAAGATAGAAAAGCAAATAAATTGATAAGGAAAAAGAAAACCATTGCTATTTTCAGATGACATGATTGTCTACATAGAAATTCTAAGGAACCTATATAAAAATATCCAAAACTTCTAAAACTGACAAAAGAGTTCGTCAATGTGAAAGGATATAAGATCAACTGGTAAAATCAATTATATATCTAAATATTAACAATGAGCATTTGGAAATCAAAATGTAAAACACTATACCATTTACAAAGAAATCGAAATGTAAAATACTATACCATTTCCAAGGAAAATGAAATGATTGCATATACACTTCACAAATCATACATAGGAACTTTGTTCTGGAAATTATTAAATCCTGATGAAAGAAATCAAAGAAAACCTAAATAAACAAACATACTGTGTCAAATTGGAATACTCAACTTAGTAAAGATGTCAATTCTCCCAAAATTGATGTATATGTTTAATAAAATTCCTATCTAAATCACAGGAAGGTTTTTTTTTCGTAAGCTTAGACCAGTTTCCTCTACAATAGAAAGGTACAAGCCCCCAAATAGCTAAAACAATCTTGTGAAAGAAGAATTTAGTGAGAAGAATCATTTTATCCAATAATAAAGTGTATGGTATAGCTATGGAAATAAAGACTTTGTATTGTTGCCAGAAGGATAGACCATGCATCAATGGAACAGAATAAAGAATCCAGAGATAAAACCACGTAGATATGCTTAACTGATTTTTGACAAAGGTGCTAAAGCAATTCAGTGGTACAATGATTATGATAAACTTTTCACCAAGTGATATTGGAATCACTGTACATACATAGGCAAAAAAATAACCCTCAACTAACCTTATACCTTATATAAATTTAATTCATAATGAATCATGGACTTAAATGTAACAATATTTTTTTAAAATAAAGAAAATATTCACTACCTAGGACTCGGCAAAGAGTTCTTAGACTCAATATTAAAGGCTTTATCCACAAAATGAAACACTGACAAATTGAACTATATCAAAATTCAAACTTTTGCACTCGAAGTTCCCTGTAAAAAGTATGAAAAGACAATCTTCAAATTTGAGGAAAATATTTGTACACAAGGTGGGAGAGATGAATAATCTCCCTTGCAAAGATATCTGCAACCTAATCCCTTGACCTGTGGCTGCTACCTTATATGACAAAAGGGAATTTGCAGATGTGAAGGAAAGATTATCTTGCATTGTGGGGAGCGGGGCTTTTGGGGAGCAATGATATCATGGGTTGTTATAAGAGGGACATAGGAGGACCAGGCAAGGGGAAGAAAACATGATAATGGAAGTAGAGACTGGAGTGATGCAGTCACAAAGCAAAAATGAAGGTGGCCTTAAGGAGGAGGCAAGGAATAGGTTTTTTCCCTGTAGACTCCAGAAAGAACCATCTTTCTGACATCTTGAATTTAGCCTCATAAGACTCATTTTGGATATGTGACCTTCCAAAATGTGAGATGATATATCTGTATTGTTTTAAAGTCACTAAGTTTGTGGTAATTTGGCATGGCAGCAATAGGAAGCTAATACACCATGTATCTGATAGCCTCCCCCTCCGCCGCCAGAGTATGTAGACTATGTAAAGAAATCTCAAAACTTAATAGTAAAAATAACCCAATTAGAAAAGTCAAAGCACATGAAGAAACCTTTCACTGAAGAGGATAAAGTGTCAAATAAGCACATGGAAAGACGATCAACATCATTAGGCATCAGGGAAATGTAAATTAATAGAACAATGATATTATTATACACTTATTGAAATGGCTCATAAAAATGTTATAACACTAAATGCTAGCAAGCATGAATAGAAAATGGGTCACTCATACATTGCTGATAGGAATGTAAAACTTCCACTCTGGAAAAAAATGTGGCAGTTTCTTAAAGAAATAAACATTCAGTTACCAAATGGTTACAACAGTTACACCCTTGGGCGTTTATCCCAGAGAAATAAAAACTTATATACACCTGTACGTGAATGTTTGTAGCACCATTATTTGTAACAGCAAAGCTATAATCAGCCCAGATTTCCTTCAACAGATAAAGGTTAAATGAACTTTCGTGCATACATAGCATGGGATACTACCTATTTGTAAAAAGAAACGAACTATTGATACATGTTGCAATTTGGATGCATCTTCAGGGAATTTGCTGAGTAAAAATAATAATAATAATAATAATTTAAGGTTATATACTGTCTGATTCAGTATATACACCATTTTCAAAATGACTAAATTTTAAAAATGGAAGACAGATTAATGGTTACCAGAGGCTAGGAAGGGCTGGGAAATAAAGAATGTGGTTAGAAAAATGAAATCCAAGGGATCCTTACAACAATGAAATTGTACAGTGTCTTGACTACCTTAGTGGATACACAAACCTAGATGCAATAAAATTGCACAGAACTATACACACACACATACACAAAGGAACAAATAAACTGGGAAAATCTGAATCAGATTGTACCAATGTCAATACCTTGGTTGTTACACTAGAGTTTTTCAAAACAACACTGGAAGAGCTGGGTAAGTGTACACATTCCTGGAATATCTCTAAATAGTTCTTATGAACTATTGTGAACTGTATGTGAACCTACAATTATTTCAACTAAAATCTCAACTAAAAATGCAACTGCTAAACTGACAATGAATACAAGTGAACATCTTCGATTTATTCCTCCTTTGGGAACTAGAGTCTATAATGAGAGTACAGGATTCGAATTCCAAGGTTTTGAGAAAAACAATTTCTTCTGTGGTTATAATTCTAATTTTTAACTTTTTCATTTTTATGTATTTAACTTATTATGAAAGAAGTTTGCCAAGATTTTGTTTATGATTATCAGTTTCTTGTTTCTATAGGACAGAAAACAAATACGCTAGTAGAGAACAAACTGGAATGGAATTTTTAGGTAGTAATGCCTTAAACTGGGAAATTAGTCTCATTTTTATTTTAAGTCATTTATTTTTCCCATATTAATCCTATATTGAGGAAACAAGATGTAAGATCTTTTTTATATCCCATAGTGCTTGGGAACATAGTAAATTGTTAAATATATATTTGCTGACTAACCAATTGCTAATTAGCCAATCACATAAACTGTATGCCATAAAAATACAGAGGAAAATAAAAATGTAAGTAAGCATTCTCTATGGAACATTTTATAAATAGTTGTCTCAAATTTCCTTCATAAATACACACTTTGTTTAGAGTATACATGATATAATAAGACAGAACAGGACAAAGGCATTTTGGAAGTAGTAACCTCTTTTCAACTATAATAAATAATCCCCCACCACATGAGCACACATGCGCGCGCGTGCACACACACACACACACACACGAATACAATTTGTAACTCAAAAGTGAAATAAAATAAGCAATCATATCTCTTTTTCCGTGGGGTAAGATGTTTATGAAGAGCTCCAACTCCTTGTGTCCAGTATAGACTACATATATATTCAGATTTATTTCTAACATTCTCATTAAAATTTTTGAGTGTGCTTTCAAGAAACATTGCACAAAAGCATACCCCCCAGAGAAATCCCTTTCTAATCTGCTAATCTACATATTCAGTGATTAAAATAGAAATAAACTTGTTACTTCAGTCATATAACATGTTTGTTTTCTCATTTGAATTGTTTATTGTTTGAATAAATAAACTGTGTGTGTGTGTGTGTGTGTATATATATATACACACATATATACAGTGCGTGTGTGTGTGTGTGTGTGTATGTGTGTGTGTGTTTATACGTAAGAGATTTATGTTGGTTCACAAATTGACCCCCATACATGGAGGGCAAGGAGAGACCAAAGAAAGAAGAAGTCACTCCAGATTTGTAGGTGGTAGTTCTAATAAACAAGGGTTACTTATGAGGCTTGTCTTTAGTGGCCTCAAGATGAGCAGGTCTGTGCAACTACCTGCTGGAATCTTAAAAGTTTATATAACAGCCTTAACTGAGATCTGTCACATACACCATTCAGATGGTGTCAACACTACATTGCTCTCTCAAGGCTTCACCCTTGATGCAGCTCCAGCTACGGGAACAGTGGGCAGAAAAACAGTCCAAAACAGGGGAGGGGTGAGGGCCTAGCTCATGAGTCAACCACAGTGGTCACCTCATCTTGCTGACCTCCTCCAACAGTGTATAACAACGGAATCCTGGAAACAACAGATGAGTAAGTGCTAGGAAGTTATTCTGATTGCCCTTTAAATTTTTATGGATGATTATTTACCTTGCCCACAAATTCATGATTGTGAACACACTCTTTCATTTTTTCTTTGCTTTTTAGGGCCACACCCATGGTATATGGAGGTTCCCAAGCTAGGAGTCCAATCGGAACTACAGCTGCAAGATTATGCCAGAGCCACAGCAATGCCAGATACGGGCAGCATCTGTGACCTACACCACAGCTCATGGCAACACCAGATCCTTAATCCACTGAGTGAGGCCATGGATTGAACCCGCAACCTCATGATTCCTAGTCGGATTCTGTTCCGTTAAGCCATGATGAGAACTCCAACACACTCTTTCCTTTTATATCTCTGTTTCACACACACAAACGCAAGATGTTTGTTTTCATACTTTGACATTCTATACTGCTCTTTATGTGAAAACAAATCACAAAGATGCAGAAGAGCGATAAAAGTCAATGTGACTGGAATTCCAGTGTAGCTCAGCAGGTTAAGGATCCAGTGTTGTCACTGCTGTGGCACAGGTTCGATCCCTGAACTTCCACATGCCACGGTTTGGTTAAAAAAAAAAAAAAGTAAATATGGCTAAATGGAAATGAACTACTGATGCCAACCTGGAGGAACATATTTTTGCACGCAGATATAGAGATCTTAAGGATTTTCTGCATCTAAAGATAGACTTATTCACCAAGCAAAATTTATCCTCTTTTACATTATTTGCTTGCTAGCAGCAAGATAGGAAAAAATAAACCATAAAAATATTATAGAACTACTAAGCTATTTTCAAATCCATAGAATGATTGTTAGAGAAATTATAATTTCACAAGATAAAAAATTTAGCATCACAAAAATCAATTTCACAATTGGTGTTATACTTTTTAGTTTCTTAAATTTTGAAGGCCATTTTATACTGACCCTGAGAACACAGTCTATGTAATAAAACCTGCAAAAGTATAAATTATTTTAACTTGGTTTTATAACTGAAAGCTAAAGGAATTGCAGTTTCAGTGAATGCTTCTCTTTGTAAATAGAAAATATTTACTAATTATTGAGAATATCACAAAGAAGAATGAAAATGATGTATGGTCATTCAACTAATATGAAGAAAAGGTAAATTACTATTGCCAAAATACATTTACCAATATTTGAACAATACTATACCATAGCATAGTAATTGAGAATGTGTCTTCTGTGATCAGGCTGGATTCATATTCCAACTCATCACTTATCACTGTGTGACCCTGTACAAGTGCACTGCCATTTTGTGTCTTGGTTTATTTCTTATAATATCAAGAAAATTTAGTGCCTAACTCACTGGGTTGTTACAGGGGATGTTAAGATGATCTACATTTTATAAAAACTTAGAATAATGTTTGATAGAAAGTAGACTCAGTAAGTGACAGCTGCTATGACATGTCATTGTTTGTTAACTGGGTAAAGCAACAGAAAAAAAATTAAAGGTAAAATTTTTAACAGGATGCACAAAATATTGGAGAGGTAGGCATATAAATAGCCCTGCCAAAAGAAAAGAAGCAAGTTCTGGAAAATGATCTGGAAGGAGTAAATTACAGTGGGAATATTAAGGAAGTGTTCAGAGAAGAACATAATTTGAGCTGATGCTTGAAACTTGAATATAATTTCAATGGTTTATGGAAGTGGTGGAGGAGGGGGATGACAGAAGCTTTCCAAAACAAAACAGGGTTAAAGATTTAGCGACATCTCAGTGAATGGTATTTCTGGGGAAAAAATTTAAGTAATGTGGTGAATAGAGCTTAAGGGTTATAAATAGAAAAGGTAGACGTTGAAGCTGAAGTATAAGATTGAGAAGACCTTGCTTTGAATGCCCTACCTTCGAATTTTGTTAGGTGAGGTAAAAAAAATCTATACCCACTGTTCACCAAAGATTTGCGGTCCCATTCTATACTTCAGATATAATTTAGACTGGTTGATTTGGGGAAGTTGCTACCAAGGAAGAGACTATATTTTCGCCCAGTTTGCATCTAAATGGGGACACATGACTAAATCTTAACAATAGAATCTGAGTGGCAGTGACACTTGTCACTTTTAAGTCCAGCAAGGCTAACTACAGACGCGTTTCCTCTACTGTCTCTTTCCCACTTCTTAGCTTGGATGGGTAGAAACCTGAAGTCCTAGAAGATGAGTGTGTGTGTGTGTGTGTGTGTGTGTGTGATAGCCAGTGCAATCTTACCTAATAAAAAAAGCAATTTTGACTTTATTCACATAGTCTACTGAATTTTCTAGGAGAACTAAAACAGTGTTGTAGAGGTAAGCTGGTTCTGATATTGTAGAAAACTGTACAGCCAATAAGCTAAAAGTAGGGAGGCCACTTGGGAATCTATCCCATCAATTCTGATTGAGTTGAGAAGTGTACAATTAGGGAGGGAACATATACAAAGGCCATCATTGGAGACAGGATTGATAGTGACAGAATGGTGACTAAACCTGGGGAAAAAGAAAGAAGAGATTTTGTGTTTTGGAGACCAGAAAATAACTCACAAGGTAGTAAATTTTTGCTTAATTTATTATGTTGGCTAATTATGAGTGGTATTAAAAGAGTGACAGGTACCTTCAAGAGGTAGTAAGATCTCCACCACTCAAATATATACAAATATAACATATATACTAATAAATAATACAAATAAAATCATAATAAATGACTGTTTAATAAGGATTTATAAAGGGACTTTCCATGAGGAGTTGATTCATGCAGAAATATAAATTCTTAAATTTCTTACAAAAATTTTGTAATTTAGCAGAGATGCTGAGTGGTATTCAAAATAAAATATTTTGATAATTTGTAAGAAAAATTAAGGCAAACTTCACAGAACAGAATTTTATAGGGTACAAATATATTTAATGTATCATTTTAAAAATAAAGAATTTGTTTTAGGTTAGAATTACACAGAAATTACAAGGGTATTTCAAATAAGATTTTATGGCATTGATATAGTCTAATTAACAGAACTTTCTTACGATGAACAATTATAAATCTTAAATGTTGGAATATATACTTTCATTTTGTTCCTGAAATAATTACCAAGAGTGTGTTTTGTGACTTCTATCCAGTGTCCAAGTAGTATTTTAGAAGATAATCTAGCACTTATCATTTCTCTTTACAATCTCTTCCTTATTCTCCCCAGGGTCTTTGATTTAACCACCATGTGATATTTCATCTGAGGCAGAACAGCATTGTCCCCAAATTAAATTGAGTCAGGAACTATACAGGTCTGTATGTTATCGTTTCTGTGAGTGCATATTCTGTGTCCACTACTGATTTGCATAGCATCTGCTGTCACTTTGTGCTTTCTCAGTAGGTTTTTTGTTTTTTGCTTTTTTTTTTTTTTTTTGCATTCTTGACAGCTGCTTCAGTAGCACTTTGCCATTGGATTGGCTGTGATGAGGAGATGTGACATGTTCAGATTCTGATGACACAGCAAACTGCAAATTACCCATTGGCAAAATGAAGTCTATTGCTGGCAAATAGTCTCTGGAATTCCGTAATAGGCAATTTGGGCACTGCAGTATTCCAGTGCAACAGATGCTGTTGTGTCTAACAGTTCCATTTTCTCATAGTCAGAGTGGTAATCAGCCATAGCAAGGTATTCATGACTACCCACTGTAAACAAACACATCTTGCCTTACTCCAAGAGACTCTGGCAATTTCCTGAGCATAGCAAGGTAATATTGATTATTGACTAGAGATACTGTCATTATCTTTATAAATTCCACATTTATAATTCTCTGAAAATTAATTAATTTATTTTCATGGAGTTTTTCCAGCATTGACTGACAAATCACTTTTGAGCCAATAAAAGTATCAATTTTAATATCTTAAATTATGTAATTGCATTATTAAGATATAATTACAATTTTCTTCAAAGACTAGAGAGCCTTTACAGCAACCAAGATGGGATGAGCGAAATCTTCTCATATCCTAATTGGAATGATGTGAAGTCTTGATAGAAATAAATTTAAAGATGTTTTAAACCAAAGTGAATAAATTTTTTTTATCTTTTAAAATAGCTTCTGTAAGTTTCTTGAAGACAAGAAGATTGTCCCACCATATCACATCAGAAAATACATAATATAAAACATAAGTAGGACTTCCCATTGTGGCACAATGGGATCAGGGACATCTGTGGAGCTTTGGGAAGCAGGTTCTATCCCTGGCTTAAGTGGGTTAAGGATCCAGCATTACCCCAACTTAGATCTGATCCCTGGCCTGGGAACTCCATATGCCATGGGGCAGCCAAGACAAAACAAAATAAAAACAAACAAACAAAAAACAAATAGAATCCTGAATTTATATTTAAAAAATTATACTATACACCTATAATTGAAATAAAATCCATTAAGTTAAAAAAATAAAAATAAATAAAAATTATACTAAAAAAGTTCTCTTTCACATCATGATGTATTTTGAACCTAGACAATATTCCATTAAGTCAGAGAAAAAGCTCTTATATGCATATATTAAAGCCTGGTTACAGGTTTCTTCTATGCTAAAGCCTTTGAAATTAATAGGTTAGAAAATTATCAATAAAATCTGAATGGGTGAGATTCACAAAATTAACAGAACTTTTGTGTTGAGATAACACGACAGAGTTTAAAATTTAAAGGACCAGGTCGATTCAGTGGCTTTAATGAGTGGTCATTGCAGGGGGAAATGCATAATGTCATGCCCTCAATATATGCAAACAGTGTGACTGACATTTTTCCACCGTAAGTAGCTAATGCAATAAATAAATTCTGCTATTGTGAAAACTGACTAGGTTTATATCGACCTAGAAGTCCAAAATCTATATTCTGTTCTAAGGTATATATATAGCGTGATTTACTCCCATTTTAGAAGTCTTGGTACCCAAAAGGCCAATTATTTCAGCAGCTAAAATTTAGGCCACAATTGTGCAAATGTTAATTAAATCAATTAAATAAAGCTGCAAAGGCAAACTCTTGTTGTGTCTGAGGTGTGCAAACAGAATTGTGCATCTTTACACAATCTTTACTGGTGGGATGCTTGCTAGTAAATTGGTTGGACAGGATTGAATATATCATTGAGAAAAAATGAGTTTAATGAATAGTCATTAAAATCAATTTCAAAAAATATAAGATCCAAATAAAGTGAATATGTTAGAGGAAAGAATAAATTGCATTTCTCTTTGGCAAAACACATAGCCCTCAGTCCAAAGATTACAAAAAATATTAGGACAATTATTTTTGCCTTCTTTCAACTTTTTTTACCTTTTTCATTTACTTATTAGATTTTTGGATGTGTTTGGGGTCATGAATTTATTGAATAAATGACTAAATTAAGGTGATGTATTAGGTCAATGATAATCACTTCAGAAACACCAGATGAGTATTGATGAATCATCTTAGGTAAAAATATTCAGTTAACTCTCTGGGAAGGCCTTAGAAGCACTCAGGACTGAACCTAGAACCACCAAAAAAAAAAAAAAAAGAAAAAAGGAAGAAGAGAAAGGTAGGCAGTCCCTGGTGTTTGTATCCAATCTGCATATTTAGAGGATTCCAGTGGGTTAGGGAAAACTAGGTATTAGGGAAAATTTGGAAATAATGGAAAGTTACACACTTTAGCTTCGAAATAGATTAACAGAATAAAAGCTTTAATTATGAAATGACTTTAGTCAGATATCTATTTTTACTTAGAGTTTTATGCTGCTTTTAGTTTTACTGGATTTGAGAAATTGGATCAGAGAAATTTCCTGCTTTGGTGAAACACTAGAATTTAACTATAAAGAACCGATGAACCATAACATATAAAAGCAATGTAAAAATATTTCTTCAAATTTTATAAAATTATAGGGATCTTGAAACCAAGTAAAACCATTATTCTTAAAATTGGAGTAATTTATTCTTAAAAACATATGTTAGAAATGGTGTTATGTATGAGACTGTATCTTCCAGGCTTAGTGAGGGTGCAGCTGGTTAAGTGTTTTAGATAAAATAAAAACAAAATGAAAGTGAACAACAGAAAAAAGGCAGCAGGATGAGGGCCTTTTAGTCTACTTTAAAAAACACAAACCATTTGCCACTTGTGGTATTCAAACTTTGGAAGTGCTTATGTGACTCCCCCCACCTCTACCCCTGGCTTTAACAAAAATGTCCTTTCAAAATGAAGGTGATGCTTCCAAATGTGCTAAAATATTTCAGAAATAAGTTGTGAAATGAGGGATGATATATAAAAATGCTTCTTCAAATCATAGCACCCCAAATTCCAAAGGAGAAAAGTTGATGATGCTTATAACAGAATGTTGCCTTGAATTTCAGAGTTGTACACTAAACTCTATAGCTCTGAATTTTAACTGTAAACTCTACTGCATTTTAAATCTACGGAGTTAGGAAACATAAAGATATAAGCTCAAAATTCTTTTCAGAACATATTACCTATGTGAGTCTGAATGAGTAAATTAGAGTTTTAAATCACAGCTCTCTCAATGCTAAATCAGGAAAAATTATAGAACTTAGGGTTATTGAGCAAATTAACCCACATAATGTATATAACATATCTAGCACAGTACTTATATAAACATATTCAAAAACCATAGGCTATTATTATTAATAGCTTCTAATTCTAGATTAGATTAAAATGTGCAGCTGTATTATACTGCTTTCTTATGTTGAATTTCCAGGCAAATAAAAATAGATGTTTTTCATATTTTGTTTACATAACTAATGTTAATAACCAAATTCAATCCTTGGCATTTCAGTTTTAAAATTCAACTATATTTCTCATATTATAACATTTTAAATCTCCTGAAATCATTATTAACACTGAACCTATCATCTGATAGATTAAGCACTCTAACAAGCAAATCTCTAATGAGATTTCCTTAACTGATAAAAACATTCAGTAGGACAGAACTAATGAAAGAAACTCTCTGACTTGTCACCCAAGAACACATCTTAGATTGTTATAACTCCATTAATTTCTCCCTTCTACCAAAAATTTTAAAAACTTGTTATGAATTCAGGTAATTGTACTATTACCCAGTATTTTTCTATACCATTTACAGAAGTGCAGATAATTAGATACTTTGACTTATAAATTGCTGAAGTCATTCTTTACATTCCACTCATAAAGTATCCCTATGAAACAGGAAGTTACTTCTGCACGGCTTGTTCTTAGTGAACCCTTATTGGTTCCTAGTGTTGACGCTTCCTATATATATATACACACACACATACATATATATATATACATACATATACATATAAAAATTTCTTTGTTTAACATATCTTTATCGAATGACTGTTACATTTTATGTATTTTCATAAGTGATATGAAGGGAAAACATTTGTGGACAAGAAAAAAATAGGTTCTAGAGTTGTGAGTCTAGCTGGGGTTATGGGCAAGAAAACAATATAATGTATTTCAATTATGGATCAAATGTATGATAACATATAACTCAAATTGTGTATGAGAAGGAGGATTGGTTAGTGAATATTTTCTAGAAAAAGTAAAAACTGAGTATTTAAGCCAAGGCCAAAAAGATAAAATTTAGCCTCACTGAGGAAAAATGTTTAGCACAAAGGAAATACGTTTACGAAAACAGAAACAAAAGAAAATATGAACAACTACCAGAAGGAGTAGATTCGCAATAGTTGGGGTGAAGAGAGTGTAGGTAGAGAAAGGAAGAGCCTGGAATTGTGAACCAGCCAGAACATAAAGCACAATGCAGACTATTGTACCTCTTCCACCTATAACTGTTGCAATTAGCTTTCCTTACCCCATCTTTGAGGACTAGAGCAAAATTTCTACATTTCCATGTCATAAGCGTATTTTCAAATTCAAATTTGTTTCAGTTGTATTAAAGGTTGACTTGCGGTAACAGTCACAAATTCAGTATATTGGCAAATAATCCATTAGTTTATTCTTTCATGTGTTTATTCATTTATTATATATTTATGGCTGAATTGTGTCCCCAAAATTCATATGTTGAAGCCCTAATTCCCAGTAACTCTTACTGGTGTCTTTAAAAAAGCAGATATTGCAACACACAAAGACACCAGGGATGTGCATACACAGGAAGAAAGACTGTGGAGTACACAGCAAGAAAGCCATCTATGAGCTGAGGACCGAGGTTTCAGAGGAAACCAAACCAGGTCTTGGAAATTTCTACCTCAGAAACTGTGATAAAATAATTTCTCTTTCTTAAGCCACCCAGTCTATGGTACATTTGCTATGGTAGCCCTAGGAAACTAATAAAGTGTGTGTGCACGTGCATGTGTGTATCTGTATATATTTAACTATGTTCTGTTCCCTGCAATGTAGTATTGGTTAAAACATAAAGAAGATAAACATTATTTCTTAACTCCTTGGGATTTAAGAATTGAGAGAGCACTGTATTAAAACAAAAATTACAAAAACGGTTTATGCAATAATACAGGAATTATATAAAGAACTGCCAGGAATTAGCACAACACAATACAAAAAGTTCCTTGGAGATGGAAATGCTTGGGCAAAACTCTTGAAGGAAAAACTCTGTTTAGCCAAATGAAAGGGCTGGTTCTTGATAAAAAGACGGCCTTGGCTTTCTGGCTGGTCACAGAAGTATGAGGGCACGTGGCAGACTTTAAGACTTGCAGTTGCATAGGAGTTCCCGTTGTAGCTCAGTGATTAACAAATCTGACTAGGAACCATGAGGTTGCGGGTTCGATCCCTGGCCTTGCTCAGTGGGTTAAGGATCTGGCATTGCCGTGAGCTGTGGTGTAGGTTGCAGACGCAGTTCAGATCCTGCGTTGCAGCTACAGCTCCTGTTAGACCCCTAGCCTGGGAACCTCCATATGTCATGGGTGCGGCCCTAGATAAGGCAAAAAGACAAAAAACAAACAAACAAAAAAAGACTTGCAGTTGCATAGTACTGTCAGCATGAGTGCACGTGTGTAATGGAGGAAGAGTCAAGCACTTCTTCAGTGATTTTGAAAAAGTGAACTCTAATTACCTTTTGTCCTATCCGGGGCTTTTTTCATGTAGTCAATTTTTATCATTTTGCAGTATGGTGATTTTTTTTTCCCCTTTGTGACAGAAAGGAAACAAGCTAGCAATTAATTAATCTTGTCCATATTTGTTACCAGTTTACTTTATCTGGCTTTCCCATGGAGTAATTCTAACACTTCTTCGTCTACATTTTTTTTTTTTTTTTTTTTTTTTTTTGCCTTTTGTCATTTTATGGCCGTGGGT
>PVHT020000254.1:3011909-3034128 GCA_004024745.2 Catagonus wagneri | reverse complement strand
GCTAGGGGTCTAATCGGAGCTGTGGCCACTGGCCTGCGCTGCAGCCACAGCAACGCAGGATCCGAGCCGCGTCTGCAACCTACACCACAGCTCACGGCAACGCCGGATCGTTAACCCACTGAGCAAGGGCAGGGATCGAACCCGCAACCTCATGGTTCCTAGTCGGATTCGTTAACCACTGCGCCACAACGGGAACTCCATCGTCTACATTTTTAATTCGAAAAAAAATATTTTAAAATATGGCAATGCTTTCTCAGGCTTCAGCCTTTTTCCTGACCACAAGTTCATTCTGAGGTTCTTCTTCTCAGCTTTTAACTTATTTTAACCTGCTTTAAGTTAATGATTAATACATACACCAGCTGTTACAGGCTATCTAGTACATACAGTAGCACAAAAACACTTACCCACACTTAGTTATAACACTGTGGGATATTTACTTACCTTTCTGCCCTTCTCCCCATGTTTGTTTGTCTTTTGGATCAGTTCCCTTATTCTAGGTTTTAGCTTGTCACTTTTGGATCAACTGTTCTTAAACTTCAGTGTGTATTAAAGCCACCTTGAAGTTATTGTTAAAAATGCAGATTCTCCCCAAATGTTCTAATTTAAAATCTTTGAAGGAGTAGCCCATGAAATGGAAACTCTTACTTTGGTTATTATTTGATATGCAGGGTCTTTATTAATAGTACTCAGAAGTAGGTACACTTCAGCCTTTAATGTGAACGCTGTAGCACAAGGATTTTTCCTGTGTTGTTGAGTTCACCCCTTATGATCACAGATTAAATAGCAAGGCTTCAGTTGCAGACCAATGCCATGAAGAATATTTCACAGAAAGCTCTTGGATCCCTGCTTTTGTACACCACGTGTGCACAAACACTAACTTCTTTATACACCTTGTATACTACAGCTGATGCTTTGCAGTCAGGACATCCTTTGTTGGCAAAAGATGAAGCCACAAATCATTTGCCCATATTAGGCTTAGTTTTTAAATCTACTGAAAGTGTTAAGAGTCCTATATTAGACAAGGTTCTCCCTAGAAATAAACCAAGAGATGGTTAACATGGAAAAGTTTTATAATAAGGAATTGGATCACATAATTATGAGGCTGGCAAGTCCAAATTTGTAGAATTGACATCCCAGTTCAAGTCTGAGGGCTGGCAGGCTGTTGTAGAATCAGGAAGCATTGATCTTCCAGTTTCAAGGCTGTCAGGCAAGAGAATTTTCCTTCATTTGGGGGCGAGTCAGCCTTTTGTTCTATTCAGTCCTTCACCTGATGGGATGAGGCCCACCCACTTGGCTACCTTGACTTCTTGTCTTTCACTTTCATTGGCTACTTCCTTTCTTCTATCTTTCCCTTTTATTTAGGGGGAAGAGGGTATTCCTTTGGTCTTCTTTTCCTCCTTCTACCCTTTTTTGCTCTCCTCCATTTCCATTATGTTTGACTTCATGACTTTTTTCTCTCTTTCTCTTTCCCTTTTCTTTTTTCTTTCTTTCTTCTTTTCTCTGTTTCTCTTCATTAAGTTTACAAAAAAAGGGGAAGAATGATTTACTTCTGGCAAGTTAATTTCTCATACCTTTTTTAAAGAAAAAAATTCCTCACATACATAAGTTGACATTTCAGTTAGTAGTTATACAAATTTATACTATTATCTTCATGTTTCTCACAGATTATAAATTAGATTGGTTCTTCCTTTGGATGTGACTTGACTGTAAAACCTCAAATGTTCCAGCAGGAGCTGGGGTTGGGAGTGGGAATAGCTTCTTGCCAAGATGTCACCCCCTTGTGAATTCCAGGATAAAGCTGTCATGTGAAGACGTTTCTATTCCTTGAGTGATCTGCTGGTCAGATTCCCTCATCAAATTTGCCAGTGTGAGTAGGTCTTTACTACTATTATCTGCTTAAATTCCAGCCCTCTCGTCACCATTTAACATTTCTCTGGCATATTTTAAATGGATTTTGATGGTATTCCAAGATCAGAGAACATATTCTGCCAGTATAAAACATGTTCAGTAGCTACAATCACAAAACATCTAAATTTATCCAATTTCACTTCTTGGATGCTTTCTCCCCTCACCCCACATGCCAAACTAAGGCATTTTTCCTGCCTAGTGGTACAAACAGGCCCCAAAGAATCCAATATGAAAACATTAAGATTTTTTTAATGCTTTCAACTTTCTTTCCATTACTTTTATAACTCTGCATCCTCAAATATTCAAGGTATTAATTTACTGCAATTTGAATGATGGCTAGACTATAAAAGATTTTTTGAAGTGTTAGGGCTCAGGTATCTGTCTTCCAATCACCCAATCTTACAGACAAAAAAATGTGATGTGGAGAAGACAAGAAATTTGCCCCAAATCATTTCTATTCCAAACTGGTTATAGGCATAGATAGGTTCCAGGCTTGGTCATTCAACACTACTATACAATTGGGGGTAGTCCAGATGTTGTTCTAAGTGTTTGGGGGTAGGGATATTGACAAAATACTAGATAATATTCATGCTTGTAAATTACCAGCTTGAAATGAAAGCACCTCTTTTTATAAATACATATCCTTGACACTGCAAAAATCTATTGGACTGCTATGTGTTGTGGGAAGTTATTGTACATATTGCAGTCAGTTATTAGATAAATGCTATTTCTTGGGGTGTCCTAAGAGAAGTTGGACCTTATAAAACCAATGAATATTTTTGACTTAAAAATTATAAGTTAATATTGTTTAATCTAACACTTGGATGACATAGCAAAAATCTTTGGGAACAAAATAATGCCAAAATCTGTGTCCTTTCATTTCCTAAGTGTTAAAGTGAAAGTGGGTGGGGATAGATGGAGGAAAATAAGAATTTTTACCAATTGGAAAAGGAAAATAATCCAAAGGGAAAATTTTCTTTTGCAAATCATTCAAAAAGGCATTGCCACCAGTGTAGAACAGATAAGGATTAAAAATTGAAACATTACAAATACTTGACAATGTCTCTTTAACAACTTTAGATTGATTCATTTTCGGCTGAGTATCCTGGTTTACTCACTCCTTCATTTATATCTGTGGCTAGACTGACTCCCAATTTTTGTTGATACAGTGTGTGGAAACCAGTTCCATTATCTTTACTTTCCAGGGCTATAAAATATCTAATAAACTTAGCAATCAGAATGCCAAGTATATGCAATGCAGCCAGCTGGTGAAGTCTTGTTGCGTATTAAAGTGAAACTTTGCTTTGATTTTGAAAGGGAGCTTTGGAATCTTTTCTTTCATATGTAATGTCTCTCAGAGTTTTGGATGCATTAATCTAAAACTTCTCATCATAACCATGGCTTTTCTGTCTGCTGCCACAAAGGGGACGCATGTCATTATAGAGGCAAATCTTATGCTACTAACTAGAAAAAAGAATGAAATTTGTTATGAGATGACCATTTCAAATTTATCAATTTTGAGGATCTATCTATACAATTAGGAAATGAATCTCCAACAGAGGATATGAAAGGTATTTGAGATGTAGAACCAAATGCGTAGTATATTCTCATATCTATCCCAGCATATACAATACTCTATTTTTTGATATGGGTACTTTTATGTTCAAAGTTATCATCTGTAAAAGTATAGTTTACATCACTGCTAATTAGCTCATCATTTTCTATATTTACTAGTTTGGTACCCTGTTTTATTCCCCCCTCAAAATTTTTTGAGATGACTCTAATTAACTTTGTACTCAGACAGGAGACCAAAATGGAATAAAATATTTTCTTAGCAGGGCTGACAATCTGAATTCAAGAATTGAGACACATGAAGAGACATTTTAAAAGCTGTGATCATATGAATTAAATATAAGATATTCAGAATTGTACCTTTGTGAGACAGAACATGAAGAATAGATTCATAGACAAGAAAGATTCACAGTCCAACTTCTCCCTTCAATTGTTGGGAAAAACAGGTAAAGGATATATTTTTTAAAGTTTTTTTAAAGTTAGTTTTTAATAGTCAAAGTTTGAATTTATGTTTCATTATTTCCAATCTGGTACTCTACTATGCAATAGAAACAAAAAATAATCAAAGCAAAACTCCTTCTGACTCACTGAAAGCACAGGAGAAACAGGTGTCATTTTTCTTCATAGAAAAAAGATTAAGGCTAAGGGAACCAGTTTTTGCAAATGGGAAATTAGAACATTTTCTTGGTGTCCTAGCATTTCCCCTATTGAAGGTGCCCAAGAGAGAATACAACTGCAAAAGTTGCAGTAAGTGACAGCATATAAATGGTAAGCCTGATGCTAAGACATATGGTCTAAAGAAATGAGGGCAATATACTTTTCTGTCATATGTTTGACAGTTTTAAGAGAGAAATAGCAAAGAAAGTGTGATAGTTTTCTGCAGCAGCTGGAGGTTGCATGGACACACAACATCTTCTTGCTCATTGGTATCATGAAAATATGATTTTTAAGGAAGTGTTTAGAATGTCTGTGTTTATGTCACGACCGTGAGAAGCTGGCTTAATAACCAAACATTTTTCTCAACCATCACAGGCATGATTTTTACTGAGGAAGGTGACTTTAAAATTAATTTTCCTTAAAGGAAAAAAATGAAAACAGATTATTATAAATCTAGGAACAATGTTTACATTTAGTTTGGAAAGAGAGAGACTAATGGTAAGGAGTAATCTAGGTCTGCAGCTCTCAAGAAAGAAAAAAATAGTGGGGTGAAACTTATTTTTGAAAAGGAAGAGACAATCCTGAAAGATGGAAATTTGGACATATGTACTATGTGGAAGTGACACTGAGAAATGAGTTGAGATGAAGCCATCCAAATTAAAGCCCTAGAGGAGGAAAATATAGACTGAAAAAAGATGGAATATTATAATTTAAGACAAAGTTATTATTTATGTGTGAACACATGTTGACTATAGAGATTTGAAATGCAACAGATGGCATGGATCTGAGAACTGATTTCCAAAAGATATTTAAATGTTCGAGGTTCATTAAATGGATGATCCAGCAGGAATAAAACCTTAATTTAGGGTGACTAAAACCCTAAGGGACCTCCATATTGCCTTTCTATAATAATTCCAGAGAGAACTGAAGGTATCTGGTAGCTTCAGTGAATACCCATGATCCTGTCACAGAGAAAAGTTTTCTCCAAAGAATAAAATATATGGGGGGGTTAATGTTTTTGTTTTTTTTCCCCAGGAGGTAAAAAAGTGGCTTTTCCTAACGAGCATCTTCAAACATGCAACAGAATTGATAGAACAAAAGTAGTAATTAACTTCTAGGAAATTCACCTTTTTCACATGTTATATTGGCCTATTTGTTTCTTGACTTTTATGAAATATAAAAAGAGATTTTATATTAAGAAGCCTTAAAAATAGATTTTAACAATTACTATTAGAATTTGCAAATAGGAGCCCTGTTTTCCCCCCTCAAGGCTAAAGTCTCTTGGAAATATTTTTTGTGTTTTAAAACTGTATTTAAATCAATAAAAAAAATAGGTAGGAAGGCCACGCACTATTTAGAGATTCCAAGAAGTGACCTCTCCAATATTTTCTGTATCTTGACTGTACATCTTAAAAAAGAACTCACAGACCCTAAAGATCACACTAGCCGATCACTATCCTGCTATCAGTCATGACCTTTAGAAGTACACCATCCAAGACATAGTCATTTCTTCATAAGAAATTATAATTTGACAATTTGACATGGACGTCTGTGTACCAGTAAATCTTCAGATTTCCAGCCCTATCTCCAACCCTTTCATGCTGCGATTTGCCCTTTTCCCTAACAGCATTTCTCAAAACAATGAATTAGGCAATTGCTCTAGTATCTCAAACTCTGAAATCACATTTCTGAGATTAACTTCACCTTTTCTGTGATTGTGAACTATTTTTCAATATGGCCAGAATGCTTGCTGAAATTCTGTCACATTTGAGGTATAGAGAAACCACAAAGATTTACACCATTAAGAGAGAATGAAGTTTGTGATATTTATAACGAGGCAGGGAGGGTCCTGTAACATTAACAGAATAAGTCATAGAATCTATTTAGTTAGAAATGGCCCTTCTAAGTTCTGCCTTTGTACAATTTTTTTCTAGTTTTACTAGGATTATTCTGGAGTTCGCAGGTGTTGTGATTTGGAGCCCTTTCCAAAAGAAACTTTGTAATCATGAACTAGATATCCTTTTGCAATTATCCTAATTTTTTTTCATCTCCTTGCCATTACTATGCACCACAATTGTTGGTTTTCTTTTTTCCTACTTTTTTTTTTTTTTGGTCAATATGGTGAGAGAATTCCTATGCAATTTTGTAGAGCTTTGTAATTATAGCCATGTATTTTGGAAAAGAAAGCTTTTTACTATGGTTGCTAGTATTTCTAGCAATTTTATTTATGTTAATCTTTAAATAAAATTTTGGCCATTCCTGAGAGAGAAGCATCCCCTTTAACACATGTTTCATTGTCATGGGTTTTAGGATGAATATTTTCAGGGTAGTTTTCACTTGGTAGCATTTGGAAATTTTTTACAACCGAAGTAACTTAAAAAATTCAAATTAGCTCACTGATGTCGACCACATTCTTCAATAGCTAAGTTCAGCCTTGCTACCTAGATATTATCTCTTAAGTAACTAAACCATACAGCTTGCATTGTTAGATTTTTTTTTTTAAATACATAGACTGCAGATGATAAAAGGGCTCTGATAGCTACAATTGTTCATACCCTTGGACTGCATTACCCAAAGTGTGCTCCTTAGCCTGGATAATAGTTACTTTCCCTATGTGTGTTGGGGGTGAGGGGGAGGAGCTGGGAGAAGGAAGCAGAGGAGGCATTTAGTGGGTCAAGAGGGCTGAGAAACAGAAAGCAAAACCAATGACTTCTTAGAGACTTGAAAGTGCTAAAATTCACTACGATAATTTCAAGGGGTTTATGTAATGACATATATTCCCAAACAAAATCTCAGTATCATCTTCTTTAATTTAATGGAAATGTCTATTGTACTAATATTCACAGGAATATATTTTGGAAAACAGTTTTAGACAATTTCCTTCCTTAGGATAGAAATCATCATTTGCTCTCTAGGTTTTCTTGCAGCATTTATTTATAACATGAAAAGGATATTTCTCTCTCTAATCCATCTAAAGCTGTCTATAGGCAATACTATGAATATACCAACTTCTTCTGTGCATTGCCTTCTTTTAATTCCTGCCCATTTGTACTGGCCACTCCAGGCCTCTTCTTAAATAAGTAAGCCTATGACATCGCCTTGCAACACTGGGCTTACTCTTGCCACTGGCCCTTGCCTCTGTCTAAATTTGCTGAACTAACAGTTTTCTTTGCTTCAGAGCACAACTGTATGCTTAAAACTCTTCCAGATTCTGCAGAAGTTTATGGAGACTAACAGAATTTTCTTCTTCTATATCAGTGATGGCCATCAGAAGATAAGGACAGTCACTTTTCTTGTTGGACTCAAGGCAGTGTTTCTAGTTGGAATTTTAAGTTAGATGCTATGCCAGAATGACTGCTGAAACAGGGAATTTGAGTCATCGGTTGCAGTTTGTCTAGCTAGTAAATATGTATATTTGACTATGTGTAAATCAATACATCTCTTCAAATCTTTTTTTTCTGGATCTATATTTATTTAAAAGATATATGCCAAGTAGCTATTTTGTGTTATTCTTGAGATAAGTGTTGTGAGTGGAATGACTTTGATGTGACTATGGCATCTTGAACTAGTAAATTTCTAAGCAACTGGTAAAACAATTGAGAGGAAGACTGGGAGAAAAGTATAATAAGATACTCATTTCAAAAATATTTCTTGTGGGGAAGGAGTTAAGCTATATCTTCTTGGGAATTACTTACCATATAGGATTATAGTTTACCTAATAGACTAAACACAAGCTTAGGAAATTAGTAAAAAAAAAAAAATGGCATTTAAAAAGTACTTGGAAGGTATTTAGTGCTTGGGAAGCATATAATAGTTCTTATGAGAAGAATCAGAATTTCATTGAATAGTCACGTATTTTATTATTCACTACAGGGTTGTCTCATTTTAAATTATATAAATTATTTGTTTTATTGGGCTGCTGTAACAAAGTATCACAACCTGAGTAGCTTAAAACTATAGAAATGTATTCTTTCACAGTTCTAGAGGCTAGAAATCTGAAATCACAGTGATGTTAGGACTGTGCCCTGTCTGAGGTTATAGGGAAGAAACTAAACCATGCCTCTCTCTTAGCCTCTGGTGACTTCCAGCAATACTTAGAGTTCCTTGGCTTCAGTTTTATCACTCCAATGTCTGCCTTTACTTCACACAACCTCCTGTGTGTGTGTCCATGTCCGAATTTCCCTTTCCTTTCAAAGACATGAAGTTATATGGGATTTAAGGCCCATCCTTCTTTGTATGACCTTATTTTAACTTGATTCCAGCTGTAAAGAGTCATTTCTAAGTAAGAGCATATTCACAGTTTAAAGTAGACATGTTTTTGGAGTGAAGGGCAATAGTCAACCTAGAACAGTAAGTACGACATGTTTTAATCAAAGAGCAAAAGTGCCAGCGAAACACAGAGTTAATGTAGAAAGTTAGCAAGAATATTTTGGGTCAATACAATGATTTTTTATAATCATTATGGTGATAGTTTTGCTTTAGATGCCAATATGAGGCTATTCTCTTTCATTAAAATTAATCATATAACATTTATATTTAACCTTCCAGTCTCTCGAATTAAAGCTTCAAGGTAGTAGGGTATATTTTTCTCTTTTTCAAAAAACAAAAACCCCTAAAATGTTTTACTCATTATAGTTATTGAATAAATATTAGTAGAATTAATACCCAAAATACCAAAATTATGTTGTATTACTTCCATCTCTATTTTTTTTACTCTTATGTTTCTTTAATGTTGCCTTTCATTTGTATCTTGTCATGTGAAGCATGTTTTGTTAATTTTGTCTTGTATTTTAGAAAGTGACTTTAACCTTTCTTTAAAAATTGAACTAAATTTTACAGATGGCCAAAATCCAGAAATAAATAATAATTTTACTTTCTACTATGAAAGAGGAAGAATTAGTACTCCCTGCCTTCTTCAAATTCTTAGGTTTTCATAATCTTTCTAGAAAAGTAAATTTAAATTATTGTTTTAACTGTATATTTGTATAATCTAAAATATTTATTTAAATGTTACTACAAGCCTCTGACATTTAATTTTATAGCCATATTTGCAGCAATTATTTGGATTTATATCTAAATAGTTAATTAGTATTAGCACTCTCCAACAGCACTTAGTCTACAGAGCTCTTGGTCTCTTGGCCCCTTAATTTTTATGTATCAGTGGTTGGCTAGAGGGTATTCTCTTCTATTCAGAAAACGTGATACATAAATACATATTCTTTATAATATTTATAAATACTTTTCAGTAAATGTTGTGTAGTTATGAATGATAATTTGGCTGGGAATAGAATTTTACATTCATAGTCCCTCGTTGAGCCTTTATAAAAATGATTTTATATAAAATCCACTTTTATAGGTGAAGACTAACAGAAGTCTTTTTTTTAAGTAATTTGTTTTCAGATTTGGATATTTAGCTTTTTTTTATCTGTTAAATTAAAAATTATGACCAGTAGTTGTATAATTTTATGCCTTTTAGTATTTTTTCTCTTTTTCAGGAATGTAATAGGCTTTAAAAAGAAAAATCCTTGGGAGTTCCTGTTGTGGTGCAGCGGAAACGAATCTGACTAGGAACCATGAGGTTGTGGGTTCAATCTTTGGCCTCACTCAGTGGTTTAATGATCTGGTGTTGCAGTGAGCTGTGGTGTAGGCCGCAGATGCGGCTCAGATCTGGCGTTGCTTTGGCTATGGTGTAAGCCGGCAGCTGTAGCGTCAATTAGACCCCTAGCCTGGGAACCACCATATGCTACTAGTGCGGCCCTGAAAAGACAAAAAAAAAATCCTTACTCAAGCGATATTTCATTCTGAGTTTTAACTTACCTGGTTTTTTTTCCTTTTTTGGTTTTTTAGGGCCACACCCACAGCATATGGAGCGTCCCAGGCTAGGGGCTGAATCAGAGCCTTAGCCGTAGTCCTGCATCACAGCCACAGCAACGTGGGATCTGAGCTGTGTCTGCAACCTACACCACAGCTCATGGCAACACCGGATCCTTAACCCACTGAGCAAGGCCAGGGAGTGAACCTGAATCCTCAATGGATACTAGTTGGGTTTGTTACCACTGAGCTACAGTGGGAACTCCTAAAGTATCTTTTTAAATATAGTAGTTACTATATGATTTCTTTTAACTAATAATTTATGTACTTTCCATATTTATACTTATTGTGTCCCTTTAATATGTGTGGTTTTGACTTTTTTTGTACATTCTAAAATCTCTCTCTTTTTTTAAGAACTGAGTTTCAATGACACTTCTAAAAGAATCTGTTCTTGATTGTTCTAGTCAATGGTGATAAAGTAACACCACTACCATAACAGCAAAGCATTTTTTTCTCACTATTAATTTTACATGAAAAGAACCCAGTCTTTTAATCACTGTAGCCAGTGGATCTTTATTCATGTCAGTAGACATCTCTGCTTAGTGGCATTTTGAATCGTCTTATTCCATCTCTCCTACTATTATACTTGTTAGGATCATTTTTTCCCTACCAATATTAAGTTCCTGAGGCAGATTTCCTTCTTTTTTTTTAATACTATCAATGTTTAAAATACACGTTTCTTTTGGATATTCTTAGTAAAAGTAACTTCTTTTAAGCTGTATTTGGTTGTTACATAGTACCCACAAGTATGTGTATGTGTGTGTGTGTGTGTACTACAATACATACTAGAGTGAGATGAGGCTGGTGTAAAATACCATTAGTGAACAGAAAGAAAGAACTATCTTATGACCAAGAAGTAAAGAAAAAAGGAAAGGATGAACAAAGGAAGAAAGAACTAAGGAAGGAAGGAAAGGAAGGAGAGAGGAAGGGAGGAAGAGAGAAAGGAACGTTCAGATTTGAATTCATTATGTTTATTTCTATGGCCATGTCATTCTCAATATGCCATGCAGTCCATTACAGGGTCTTTACGAATTAAAAATGTATTTTTTTCTTTTTATGGCTGCACCTGTGGCATATGGAATTTCCCAGGCTATGGGTTGAATCAAAGCTGCAGGTGCAGGGCTACACCACAGCCATAGCAAACTGCATCTGAGCCACATCTGTGACCTATTCCACAGCTTGGCAACATAGGATCCTTAATCCACTGAATGAGGCCATGGATCAAACCCGCATCCTCACAGGACAACATTGGGTACTTAACCTCTGAGTCACAATGGAAACTCCTAAAACTGTATTTCTTTTGCACTGGAAGAAATCTCAGATCTTTTAGGAAAGTGGACTCACTAGGAGCATTTTCATGGTATAGATTCCTGCCCCTCTCCTTATCATGAGTTTCATCTATTCCTTATAAATTAAAATCACAGGAAAGTAAACTTGGGATGAGATAGTATTATCTTCCTCTACATGTTGCCACCTATAACCCTGAAAATTAATCAGACCAACTGTATAATTTGCCTCTTGCTCTCTCTACTATTTGCAGCTTGAAATCCAAAGTGATGACTTTTCCCAGGGTACAGTTCTTACCCTATATTTGCCTCTCTTAGGTTGAGTGATTGCATTAGACCAGTAGCAAAGAAACACACGGTTCACTTGATGCTGTCTAGACAGCATTATTCAGGCCAAGCAACCTTACTTTTTTTTGCAGATGGGAATGGGATGTAAGGGGGAAAAAAATCTTCAGAGAATGGATCTTAAAGAAACATCATCTCACTATGTATTAGGCTTAAAATAAATGGTAAGTTTAGCTTTCAGAGATTCGCTTTATATTTTTGGCTGCTAGAGGAAAAAACTAACAGTGAAACTACCTTTAAAAAATGATCAATGAGGATATAACTTTCAGATGAATAAATATAAAAATCTAAAACAGCAGTTATCTGTAAGATAGCTAACCTTTTTTTATAGTTACACACTAACTGTAAGAATATGAGTTAATATGAAGAGCTGCTATGTTTTCAGGAAAATCACACAAATAATCTAAATTTAAGATGTTTAAAATGAAAATTCCTAAAGAATATTTGATTAGAAAAGTACCTTTCTAAATTTTTTTTCTTTTCTTTCTTTAGGAAGGATTTTCTTTAGCACTGGAGGAAATACATTCCGATTTTAAAATACTGAATTAAAAAATAAACTCAGGACATATTGCGTATTCTTATTCATGTAGTGTTCAGAGCTAAAACTGTTGAGCAATAAGAGAAAAGCTACAGATTTCTCTCATCTCCTCACTGAAAAAACTCAGCTTCACTGTCAATGAATTACCCTTGAAAAGAAGAAAAGAAGGGAGTTAATTTATTAAGCTCCTACCAATTACTAGACACTACAGTAGAAAATGGTGTATGGCTGTATATAAAACCAAAATAACACGGTGACATTGGCAGTGTCATTATTTCCATTTCACAAAGAGCAAAACAAAAGAAGACAAAGTTTTATAATTGAAAAACTTGACATTTAGACAGTAAGTTGTAGAACTGAGATACACTCAGATCTTCCTGATTTCAGATCAGGTACCTAAATAAAATCCAAAAGAAATTTAAAAAGATAACAACAAAAAAAACACTTCTCCTCTAATTCCTAAATATATGTATACTCTTAAGATGATTGTATACATTCTTGAATTACATCCATAATAATTACATCTTTTCCCATTTTTGACAGTAATCACAGCAAAAACTATTTAAATTAATTTTAATTTAATTAATGAATAATAATGATAAAAGAGAAATGGGTAGAAAAGTGCAAAATTGAAAAGTCTTCATGTAGTTTTTATTGTGGCTCAGAGGGTTAAGAACCTAACTAGTATCCATGAGGATGCAGATTTGATTCCTGGCCTTGCCTAATGGGTTAAGGATTTGACGTTGCCACAAGCTGTCTAGGACTGGGATCCCCATGCAGCCAGCAGCTGCAGCTCTGATTCAACCCCTAGCCCGGGAACTTCCATATACTATTAGTGTGGCCCTAAAAAGAAAAAGGTCTTCAAAAGGAATTGTTTCACCCATGGATATACAACAATATGTAAAGAAAAGGTGGGTAATAAAGAGTTGTTTTGTGATGCAAAAGCTCTTCCCAATCACATAAAATTAAAAAAAAAATGTACTTAAGTAAGGCATATAGGAATTAAATTAGGTATTAACACAGCTGCTGACTAAGTATGTATAAGTTGGGCACTGTACATATAAGGTCAAGAAAAAAATTTATACTTTTTGTTATTTTGCATTATCTTTTTTTACAATTTTATTAACACCAAAGACAGGTTTATATATTTAAGACAAATTTCCTACAACAGAAAGCAGAAAGTTGTTGTGTTTAAATAGAATAGATATATATCACATTACTATAACTAAAAGCTAAGACTAAATTTGAAAATTTAAAATTGTGTTTGAACAACATATAAACATATTTTTATAAATAAGAATATGATTTTTCAAATTAGTATGTAGTTTAATATAAAGGCATTTATAAAATAGAATCAAAACATGTATAATATATCTTTCTGATATACTGACTGTTTATTACATGAAATATATCTTTGTCTCTAGTAAAACTTACTGTCTGAATGTCCATTTTGTCCAATATTAAAAAAGGCACTCCAGTTTTGTTACGGTTTTGTCTTATATATCTTCTTTTTTAAAACAATATATAGTTGAATTTTTGCTTTTATATCCAGTCTACAATCTCTGCCTTTTGATTAGAGTGTTTATACTATTCATATTTAATGTAATTCTATGTGGGTGCATTTCATTTACCATTTTACTTATGTTTTTCTGTGTCTCTTATGTCTCCTTGTTTTTGTCATTATTGTTGCTGTTCCACGTTTCTCTCTAATTTCCTTAGTGCTAAATAAGTATTTCATGTATTATTTTAATTCTTTCTTTTTTGAGTTTTTTCCTTAGTTGCTTTACAGATTATAGTATTATGCTTTCTAATTTATTACAATCTATTTTAGACTAATACTAATTTATTCTTGATAAAATATAATAACTTTGCTTCCATATAGCTGCATTTCCCCCTTTGGATCATTACTGTAATTTATTAGCCCTATATTTGTTCTACCATGACAATGCAGTGCTATCATAACTGCTTTATACTGATTTTTTTAGATTATAAGAAAATGATAAAAATGCATTTGTATATGTTTTATATAATAACCCACAGTCAACATTTATGACATTTTTCATTTCTTCCAAAGGATTCTAGGTCATTTTCTTTTAGGCTGAAGGACTTCTTCCTGTATGCATGTGTGCAGCTGACACTAGAGTAGGCCCAAGCTATTCAAACATTCTGGTCAATTCCTCTGACCCAAATATTTCATAGAATGTCTTTATTTTGTATTATATTGGAAGAATAAATTTGCTGAATATATAATTCTTGGTTAAAAGTTTGTTTTTATTTTTTATTTTGTTTTCCCTCAGCACTTTTAATATCATTCCAATTCCTTCTAGATTCCATTTGATTCCAATGGCAAATCAGCCACTGATTTTGCATGGATACTCTCCTATATAAGTCATTTTTGTCTTGCTGCTTTAAAGATTTCAAGATTTTCTCTTTATAAGCATATGAAAAAATGCTCAACATCACTGATTACTAGAGAAATGCAAATCAAAACTACCACGAGATACCACCTCACACCAGTCAGAATGGCCATCATTAATAAGTCCACAAACAACAAATGCTGGAGGGGGTGTGGAGAAAAGGGAACCCTCCTGCACTGCTGGTGGATACAACCACTATGGAAAACAGTATGGAGGTACCTTAGAAAACTCTACATAGAACTACCATATGAGCCAGCAACCCCACTCTTGGGCATATATCCAGACAAAAACTTCCTTGAAAAAGACACTTGCATATGCATGTTCACTGCAGCACTATTCCCAATAGCCAAGATATGGAAACAACCCAAAAGTCCATTGCTAGATGACTGGATTAGGAAGATGTGGTATATATACACAATGGAATACTATTCAACCATAAAAAGGAATAAAATAATGCCATTTGCAGCAACATGGATGGAATTAGAGACCCTCATACTGAGTGAAGTAAGTCAGAAAGAGAAAGACAAATACCATAAGATATCACTTATATCTGGAGTCTAATATAATGCACAAATAAACCTTTCTACAAAAAATAAAATAACAGACTTGTGTTTGCCAAGATGGTGGGGGAGGGAGTGGAATGGTATGGGAGTCTGGGGTTAATAGTTGTAGAGTATTGCCTTTGGGATGGAAAAGCAAGGAGATCCTGCTGTATAGCACCAGGAACTATGTCTAATCACTTGTGACGAATCTATATATGTATGCTTAACCAGGTCACTATGCTGTACAGTTGAAAAACTGACAGAAAACTGTAAACCAGCTATAATGGAAAAATTTAAAAAATAAAATCAAATAAATTAAAAAAAGATTTTCTCTTTATGCTATCATGTATCTATCTAGGTGTGAATATTTTGTACTTGTCCCATTAAGATTTGCTGATTAATATTTTTCATTAAATTTGAAATGTCTTTGGCCATTATTTTTTCACTTATTCTTTCTTCTACTATCTGGAACATGCCTCTTTTCATTCTGTCTTTTCAGTTTTTGCATTCCATCTTTTCATTTCCGTTTTTGTACTCTTCCACTCCAGAATTTTTAGTTGACTATTTTTCATAATTTCAATATCCTTGTTGAAATTTTTATTTGTCAGCTCATTCTTGCCATCATTTCTTTTAATTTTTACCACTGTTTCCTTCATTTCTTTGAACATATTTTAAATAGCACATTTTAAGTCTTTTCCTAATAACTCTAACATCATTGGTGGATAGTTGCAAACAGTTTATTTTGCCTTTTTAAATTTCTTAACATGTCACAATTTCCTGTTTCTTTGATCTATCATAAATTTTGTGAAAAACTAGTATAATATAACCAATTATTCACAAATAATGTCTCTGTATTATATAAAATTATATATATATATATATATATATAATTATATAATATAGCAACTCTCCAATGTTAATTGTCAGTTTTTTTGGTGTATTTCTTCATGCTTTTTTGGAACTTGCCTGGACATAATCTGTGATATCTGTCTCCATTGTAGTGTGTAAACATTCATGTCTCTGCTCAGATTTTTTTATTCTTTTTTTTTTAATTGGCTTTCATAGGAGATGCTCCTGTGTCTGTGTAACTTATCATGCAATGATTGCACAGAGGTTGTGCTTAAATAGTCTGAGCAAGTAAGGTTTCTGTCCTCTGCAAATGGACCTGTGTGTATGGTTTTCAAGTTATACAAATTTTACTTTTCTCTGTAGTCCTTTTCAAGTCTTCTATACACATGCATGCAATCAGAGGTTTGACCAGAAATATGTAAACGGCTTGAGTCTACTCTAGTGTCATCTGGACACATGCACAGCTTTAGCCAGTAACATGCATGGCTGGGCCACATCCATAATCTCAGGCTAGTTAAACCAAGAAATTGCCTCTCACCTGTATGCTTGCTTTCAGGAAGTCACTTCCACTAATAATGCTGATGGGTGTAGATATGACCAACATTCCAAACAGAAAGGTTGTTGAGCCTTTCAGCTTTTCACTTCTAACATAAACACCACACTGAGCTGAGGGAATGGCACAGACTCCTGCTGCTCTTCTCCAAAATTCAACAGTTCTTCAAGTATAAACACTTCACCATGTCTACACCTCTGGCTAATTCTCAATGCACTGAAATAATAATAGTTTTTGTCAATTTTGTGACAATATTTGGTTGCTTTTTGAGAAAGGACTTGCCAATCTCTTGAGTTATAGTAAGAGGGGTTGACTTTTTAAATTTGTCTACATTTTGCAACAAAATGAACAAAAACAAAAACTAATCCAAATATAGTTTGAGGAAGGTAAGCAGTTGTGAAAAGCAATGTAATTATTTTTACAGTATAGTGTATTTTTGTTGTTCAACACGTCAACCACTAAATGAATTTTAAATTCTAGATGCCTATCTTATAAAAATAGTGTGAAGGTGAATTTTGCTGAATCATGACAAAATGGAAAAGGACAAAATCAGATATGAAAGGAATATTGTGAAAAATATGGAGAAGTGAAGGATTAAAGCTAAAGATTAAAAGATTGAATCAAGGTAACTTGTGTGCAAGAAAATGTTGAAGATTGTCTATACTCATACAAACAGAATTTTATGCATTAGAACACAAAGGTATAAAGATCACTGAGACTGTACAGGAAATGAGAACTAAAGGACAAAGAAAACTGAGATGGGGAAATTATACTCAACAAGCTACTAGTAATAGTGAGTATACATGTTTTGAAAAGTAATGACAGCATCTTTCCAAGAAAAAAATATTGTTAAAAGCATATATGGCCATATTTGAATTTTTGCCATAATGAAAGACTTTTAGAAAGAGTTGACAATCACTGGGGAAGGCTAAAAACAAACGATTTAGGAATTAATGTTAAATCGAATGCTAAGAAGAATAAATGATCTTGACCCCAAAGACTCTAAGATAGCAACAATGTTGAAACATATATAAATACGTAAAGCGTTCAGAAGAGAACTTGAATTAATGAGAAAAGGAAGAATTTCATGTTTCCTTTATTTTTAAGAAACTGGCTGAAATAAACTAATGTATAACTTCTTTAAATTTCTCAACAAGAATAAATGTAAACATGCATAATTAAAAAAATTTATAACAAAATACTTGGAAATGTACCGAGACCTTGAAGTGACACAAACCAAAGTAAAAGAAAGTTCATGTTTAATTACACTTGAATATGCAAATAAGGAAATAAAATAATATGGCTTTGGGGTTTTTTCTACTATTATTGTTCTGTAATATACAGAGATGATTAGAAAACTGAAATGCTGTATTAACATTTGAAGCAACATAATAAATATTTATAAAATATATTCTATATTCTTTGAAACACACTATTCACTGAAGACAGTGGATGCAAAGGACAGCAGACTTACAAAGGATTATTGAGAAATCTGGGGGAAAACAATGCTTAGGCCTATAATTACCTCAAGACTGATTTGTAGATAATATCAGCTAAAGAATAAGTTTTAAATGTAACATGGATATTACATATCTTTAAAATTCTTATATAAGCTAAACAGATAACAAATGTGGAAAGCAGGGTTTTCCTAAGGTACACATATAGTCATTAGCACTCTTATTATCTCTTGAAATGGTACAGGCTATTATAAAATGCTCTCTCTCCAGTCCAAACTAAAAGACTATTCACTGGATATGGAATTCCAGAAGAGCTGCTAAGTGATAATGGAGCCCAATTTACGTCACAAAAGCTCCAAACCTTTTTTAGCTCAAATGGAGTGAAATACATTCATTTTGCACTACACAAGCTAGCCGCTAATGGCCTCATCCAGCACTTTGGACAGTTGTTCATGTAAGCACTTTCTGCTTGAAAGTGAGGAGGTTGTACAGAGCAACAGCAGCTGCCTAATCCTCAGTTGTCTTTCTGCTGTGTTGACAGTGTTCGCTTATCATTACATGAACTTCCCACTTGGTTACTTCTGGTCAAAGACAAGCACTGACTTTTTTGATTTCAGAGAACCAGAAAGACCAATAAGGTCTTTCAGAGTAAGGTGATTTGGAAAAGAAGGCCTTAGAAAATGGGCCGTAAGAACACATTTTCCAACTACTCCTTTAATATTTGTTGTGCTCAGTGCCTAAGTAAAAATATGACTACGTTTCATAATGATAAGAAGTGCAGGCATAAATGAAGAGATGCAAAAGAGAGACACAAAGGAGAGAACATATTTTCATAATAATAGATATCCATTTTCTTTTTTTTTTTTTTTTGTCTTTTGTCATTTTGGTGCCGCACCCGCGGCATGTGGAGGTTCCCAGGCTAGGGGTCTAAACGGAGATGTAGCCCCTGGCCTATGCCACAGCCACAGCCACAGCAACGTGGGATCCGAGCCGTGTCTGCAACCTACACCACAGCCCATAGCAATGCCGGATCGTCAACCCACTGAGCAAGGCCAGGGATCGAACCCACAACCTCATGGTTCCTAGTCAGATTCGTTAACCACAAAGCCCCGACGGGAACTCCGATATCCATTTTCTTATCTGGTACTTTCAGATATCAGTATATTATGTGTGTAATTTAGAACTCAAAAGTCTTAACTCAGCAAGAGACAGTGTGATAGGACTCAAATGAGGTTAATGGAGTTTACCCAGAGGGAGGAGTTTATGATCCACTAGGATATGTAAAGGAATCTTGACAGTTTTATTTTCTTCCATTTTTATTTATTTGTTTGCGTTTCTTTTGTTTTTAAAATAAAATGTACATACTGAATTAATGTAATAGCACCTGCATGTAACTTATAAATAAATAAGTAGGCATATATTGGGGATAAATACTGAATTAGATTTTTACTTATAAAGGCATAAAAAATTGGAGATTATTAGTCTAGTAGAATGATCTATGAGGTCATAATAAGAAGACCTAAGTTCTAGTACCATCATGGTCTTGATTTATTCAGTAATCTTGGCCCCATTATTGAATATTTTGTGCCTGAATGCTTCATCTCCAAAGCAGGGATAATAAATATCTTCTTTGCATGCTTATGTTGCTATTGTTGTGAGAATAATGATATAAATCATGAAAAGCACTTTTAAAAGTTAGAAGAGATATAAAATATATATACATTAATTATGAATGGATTTTCAACTTGAAAAATACTGAATTGTTGCTTTGTATGTGAGTTAATCATTTATTCATTTAATTTATTTAAAAAGAATTTTGAAGCTTCCAATCAAGTATAAAAGATATAACATTTGCTAAGGTAAACTACTGACACGCAATTCCATATATAAGAGGACCCCCCAAAAAGTCAAAATAAGACAAATGGGAGATCTGTTCAAACTTACAAGGGAAGATTAGTTACTTAAGGTTCCCAAACAGAAGAATCTTGTCCTAAAATGCTGAAAGAAGGCACGCTGACTAGGAAAATAATGAAAAGAAGGTATTTTTTTTTCCTGAAGAATGGCCTAACCAGACGGTTTTTGATAAAGTGGAAAGAGTGTTCTGGTAATCAGAACAGGATAAAACCAGGCCTTTCAGGACCTCGTGGCTCCTAGCAGAATAATAAGTAGTAGATCTGAACATGGAAGTCTCAGCAGAACTTTGTCAAAAAAAAATAAACAGCACAAATCTTACAAGAAGAAACAGTATTTCTACTTTATGTTTTCTTTTGTGCTTTGGTTTTAGTATGTTTAATTAATTAACCCTGTTTGTGATTGATAAAATGATAGGTATCTTTATACTCTTGGAAATAATATTTTGATTATATAACACTTGTTTGGTAATTTTTTTGACCACAAGTAGTTACGTAATTCTAAATCACTAAGTTGGAGTGGTTTCTCAGTTATCAGTAGAGGTTTAACCTAAATCATAGCCCAAACAAACATCAAACAAGCCCTGATAGACGGTATCCCCCCGACTGACAATTAAAAATTCATGGCCATCATAATCCTTAATAAACAGGAGCCACATTCCTTTGGACTTTGAAATTAAATTAAAATTTATGAAAAAAAAATAGTCAATGACTTTCAGATCGTTAAGCTTTTATTGAGTGTTCACCATGGTTAAGTCAATGTCTTCAGATAGGAGTATAAGAAAAGGAATAGGACTTGTATGAGGAACTTCTGTTCTAAAATGAATCTAGCATCATTTTGAGTTTTCCCTCTTTTTCTCTGTTTTGTAATAGTTTATAGAGCATCGGAGTTATTATTATCATTGGGCATAAAGTTGGTGATAATTATCTGGTATTTGGTCATTAGTTTCAAATTTTCAATATTATAAAAAACGGAGTTACTACAATTGCTTTAAAACAAATTAGAAATAAAAAAACATAAGTCCACAAATGAAATTAGAAGGATTCAAAGAGATAAAGAGAACTCTTTATAGATGCATCATGTAAGGTGGCTGCAAAATGTACAATGATGCTTCATTTGGTTTGGAATCCAGAAAACATTACAGTCACTTCTCTAGCAAGAGCAACTATTAGTTAGATAAAGCTTGAGCCTGTGTAAAATCTTATGAGGGATGTTGAATTTTTAAAATAAACGGACTTAGGTCTATCTGATTCATATTTCTGTACCTTCAATCGGTGAACACTGTTGTTTCAGAGATTGCCAATTGCTTTAGCCAATATTTACTCCCTTTCCTATCTATATGTGATTGAGTATGTGGGTCACCCAACTATGACATTTTCAGTCTTATTTCTTGCTAGATTTGGTCACATAACCAATTTTGGCCAATAGTATGTGAGCAGAATTGAAGTGCGCAGCCTCTGAATCATGCCCTTAAAAAAAGGCTTCTTTCATCACTCCTATGGATTATAAGGTAGACCTTACCACTAATTTCAACCAAGTTGATGAGGTAATAGCCTGGGAATGTCAAAGCCAAAGAAATGAAAGAGCTTTGTGTCCCTGACACCTCTGAGTATCTTTCCAACCTTATATCACCTGCCTGAAGATTTCCATCATAGAGAAATTCATGTTTACTTTTTTAAGCCATAGCACTATAGAATACTTTGTCACCATTGCATAGCCTGTATCCAAATATACCTTTTGAGGAAGGTGCTCTGGAAGACATGTAAGAACTTCTTAGTTTTAATTAGATGGAGAATGTGACCTCTTACAAAGTTGCTAAAATATCTGAGCATGTTTTTACATGAAGCTGATTAAGAGTCAACAGCATTTTGATGATGGCCATTCTGGCTGGTGTAAGGTGGTACCTCATAGTGGTTTTGATTTGCATTTCTCTAATGAGGAGTGATGTTGAGCATCTTTTCATGTATTTATTTGCCATCTGCATGTCTTCTCTGGAGAACTGTCTGCCTAGATCCTCTGCCCATTTTTGGATGGGGTTGTTTGTTTCTTTGGTATGGAGATTCCTCAGAAAACTCAAAATAGAATTACCATTTGATCCAGCAATCCCACTCCTTGGCATCTATCCAGCAGACACCATGACCCGAAAAGACACCTGTACTCCAGTGTTCATTGCAGCACTCTATGCAATAGCCAGGTCATGGAAACAACCTAAATGCCCATCCACAGAAGAGTGGATAGGCAAGATACGGTACATACACACAATGGAATGTTACTCAGCCATTAAAAGGAACGAATTACCAACATTTATAGCAA
>PVHT020000254.1:2935093-3010909 GCA_004024745.2 Catagonus wagneri | reverse complement strand
AGACACAATGAACCTTCTTACAGAGCAGACAATGACTCACAGACTTTGGAAAACCTTGGTTTTTCAAATAAGACAATCTGGGGGGGTGGGGGGATGCACTGGGGGTTTGGGATACAAAATCTGTAAAATTGACTTGTGATGATTTATGCACACCTATAAGTGAAATAAAATCCATTAAGAGAAAAAAAAAAAAAAAGAGTCAACAGCATTTCGGAATCAGGAATACAAACAGTTGGTTCTAGGCAACATTTCTGTTAACTTCAATATATACTAACTGCAATTATTATTTAGTACAATAGAAATTACATGGTGATGATAATTTTTTTTTATGCTTGTCCAGACACATTTGCCATCTGTTGACTACAATAGACAGTGCTATGTAAATTTTTGTTAATTTGAAGAAAATAGAAGGCATTCCTCCACCCCATCTCCCTCTAGATCCCTCTCAACAGCCTGCTGGGAGATTTTATCATGCGTTATCCATTTAGAAAAGAAGAAGTTTTGACAGGACAGGTGTGATGGGCTTGACTAATAGAGTACCATAAAGGCCTTTATCAGGATGCACAAGCTTCTTAATGGAAAAGCAAGTTTTATCCATTGTCATTCTACTCAGATGTGGACACATCAGTGGGATGGAACATTGTAAAGTGCTTTATTACCATAAAGTAAACCACAGTGTAAGTATAGAAGGTATTGTTAATGTACTTTTTTTTGCTTCCGCTTTGAATTCCTAATTTCTTATAATGGTATGGTCTACAATTCTTTTCAGTACTCTCTTTCACTTTCAATGTATTATCCCAGTAAATTTGGTTAAATGTTAGTCACCGTTGAAATGAGATTTCATGCCATCAAAACAATCAGTGCTTTCTTTTTGATAACGTTCATTTCAAAAGTCTCCTCTCCCAACTTTTCTTTATTTGAATTCTAACTTTCCTTCCTTTGAAGCTCTTCACTTAAGGATGATTTGGCTCCATTAAGGAAATTTAAAAGTAGTAGTAGTAGTAGTAGTAGTAGTAGTAGTAGTAGTAGTAGTAGTAGTAGTAGTGGTAGTAGTAGTAGTAGTAATAATAATAATAATAATAATAATAATAATAATAAATATTATCCAGCAAAAGAGGTTCTATGCTTTTATGCGATAGGTTAGCATTTCTGTGGATTTTAAGAACAGTCTTCCAGTTTCTCGATACTAAAATTCTTCTAAGATCCCATTTACTGTCTTTTTAGAACCTCCACTTCATGGAGACAGGATTTCTGATGGGTTAGACTGAAATGTGATAGAGACAGATGTAGTCTCTGGGAACACTTGCAACAGGCTCTGAGGCAAATACCGTGAGCGAATGACAAGGCAGCTGCCCCCTGGTGGATTCCATCAGAGAATTTCTGATTATTATTTGAAAAATAGACCTCCTCCACTCCCTTCTCTTTCTCAAATTTGAATTCTTACGTGTTCTGGTGCTGATTATATTAATTGCAATCTACAGCACTGGGCCTGGAACAGACAACTAGAAATTAATTTAGAGGTTGCTGCCCAAACAGGAAAGAGGATTTTGCTAGAAAGAATTTCCTTCAGTCAGGCAGAAAAAAATACAGGGAAAACCAACATAATCTAGCCAAAGCTACCCCTGCATAGACATAGGTGTGTCTCAGACAAGCAAGCATGTGATCTCATAAAAGGCTTCCAGACTTCCCAGTGGAAGTGTTGTGAATCGCCTCATGCATAAGCGAGCCAGCTAATTCCCCATGGCTCAAGACATCCTCTCATTGATTTATGATGATTCTGCGGCATAGCCCACTAAATTGCTGAGGATGTGCAGTGAACTCTGAGAGCTTAAAGAAACCTGCCTCGTGGACAAATCATATTTTTTTAATAAAAATATTTTTCACACTCAAGACTCTACTTTTTCTGCCCACCTGATATTAAAAATGTGCGCCTGAGAGTTCAGACGTCCTTTAAACCATTTATTATGCACTTTCATTTTCACAAGCATCAATATTTAGAGAAATTAGTAATCTCCAGAATGATTTATTTGAAGAGATTTATTTTCCCCTTCATACATGAGCTTTTCTCTTCTACCCATCCCCCAGCACTCCTCTTTTCTCACTTCAGTTTTTATTTTTTTTTCCTTTTAGAGAGCTAGCTAGATCGCCCTCTAATTCTTCACCAAAGCTCCTTGCTCTTGCCTGACCTAGCCTGGTTTTCTTCAGGACCAAGGAAGCGAGTAGACCAGATACATCAAGTCTGTGACTGAATGCTATAACATGTATTTCTCACACCTGATACCCAATCCCCAAATCCATAGCACATACAGCATTTGAAAGAAATCTGCCAAATTGGTTTTGCTCTTGTCATTTGTTTTTAAAATATTTAGGTCCTAGGAAACCTTGCAATTAATTTAAAGAAACAGTATAAACCACCAAAGCCACATCAAAATTTGCAAGTTGGTTAGAACATTTCAAAAATCTGATTAAATGAAATGTAACTGTGCCTGAAAGTTTGCTGATAAAATCAATATTTTTAATTCAGAAAACTAGTATGAATTAACCATATTGTAACTTTACAAAAATATTAACATTTTAATAGTTTTCTTCTGTCTCAGCTATTATTAAGTTTAAAAATCATATTTATCTTTTTTTTATTCTTCTAAGTGGTGTGTTTTATTAGTTTGAATGACTATTAACTAGGTAATGAAAATGCAAATTTTAGCTTATAGAGCATCTTTCAGCCTAGGATCTAATAATTGTGGCTGCCTAATTTTCTTTCTACTTAGCATTGGGCTTTGAATGACATCTATGTGGATTTGAAAGCATTATTTTTGCCTTTACAAAACCCTGGAATCCTCCCTTGCAATCACAAGAGGGATGCACTCTCTAAATAATTCCCTATTTTCTAAAGAAGATATTGCTTCAGGCTGTAGGATCTTCACATTAAACAAGGCACAAAGAGAAATGGACCCTACGTCTAGGCGATTCTATTCAATCATTAATTTTCAAGAAGGACAGAAAACACAAACAGAGGAGGTGTAAAAACATAAGCAAGCAGAGTACATTTGCTTTATTTTCTGTTTAGAAATGTACATATGGGATGACTTTCTTACAGTACCCCCTTTATCCGTGACATTATATTTAAAATCTTGATAGGAAAAAAATAGTATATTGAAACTTACATTTTGTCAACATATCATGATTAACCTAGCCTCCATAAATATAAGTATATATAAGCTACAGGAAAAAGATCATTTTTTAGCTCTTGGTATCATCTGTGTGAGATTTGCATTGTATAATTTCAAGTGTCATTTATACACTAAAATAAGACATCAACACTTTCGTGATATTTAAAAAGACTGTGATTTTTTTTTAAAAGTACCCCAAAGACACTTCCATTATAGACTCAACTGAGTAGAACACACTAAAATGAATGGTGAAAAGGAAGTTAAAGAATTATTGCAAAATTTGTAAAGTCAAAGAATGTCCATTTTAATCATTCAAACACTGGCATATATCAAAGCTATCCTATCTATTAATATAATAAACATTAAGTATATCGAGTAAATATCAAATATGTTTTTATCAATATTTATCGATTGTATGATATTAACTATATTAGAATTCAATTAATCCTGCCTTTAGCATCTTATGAGTGGGGGAACCAAAAACTCCTCAAAATAAAGTGTTTTTCCCAAATTTCAGATATTTGAGTCACCAAATTGCCACCTCTTCGTGTTCACATGATTCATATGTAAAATGTTAGAAATCACAATTATGTGATTGAACAAGATACAGTTTTCATTCAATATAGCTCCATTTAAGTGAAAAACAAAATAAGGTCCAGTTTCCAATATTAATTATAGTTCAAAAATCCTTCTCTCTTTAGAAGATTTCTAGATTATATCAAATAATGTGGTAGGTATATGGTTTGTGTAGATGTCTCTAAACCTATAATCTAAATATTACTAATAAGAAATATAGTAGACACAATGATTTTTGAGGGTAACTTTATATGAAGATCAGAATTACTAGAATACAAAATGCCACACAGTAAGCTCTCTGTATCTGCAGGTTCTACATTTACATATTCAACCAACAACAAATTGAAAATATTCTAAAAATTTTTCCAAATATTTCTAAAAAGCAAAATTTGAAATTACCCTGGGCTAGCAATTATTCACATAGTATTTACATTGCACTTACAACTATTTACATAATGCTTACATTGTATTAGGAATTATAAGTAATCTAAAGATTATTTAAATTATATGAAAGGGTGTGTATAGATTATACACAAACACTATGCCATTTTATATAAGGGACTTGAGTATCTAAGGATTTTGTATCCACAAGGGGTCCTGGAACCAATCCCCCAGAGATATTGAGAGACTACTGTATTTCCTCAAAGTGATAATGTAGAGAGAATCACTAAAATCAAACTTTGGGTAGAAATCCATGTACTCTGTGACAATATATATGGGAAATTATCTGAAAAAGAATGGACATGTGTATATATAACTCAATCACTTTGTTGTACAGCAAAAATGATCACAACCTTGTAAATCAACTATATTTCAATAAACTTTAAAAAATGAAAAATGTAAAACAAAACTTTGAATTTGTACTTTAAAAGCCAAGATTCCCGGATATATTTAAAATATAATTTAATTTTTTTAAAGTTTGACTAAAGTATAGTTGATTTAGGGAAGGCTGTGATACTTTCTGCTGCACAACAAAGTGATTCAGTCATATATGTACATGTATCCATTCTCTTTCATGGACACAGTCCTCAAGAGTGGACTGTGTCCGTGAAGTCCATTCTTCCAGTACAGAGACAAAATCTCACCAAATTTCTATGATGTCACTCTTAATTAGGACCATATTCACAAATGGGCTTTTAGCAGATATGGAAGGGATAATGAAATTCATTTCAGCACATTAGCAACAGGAAGGTGACAATATGAAATTATCATTAAATAGCAACTGAAATAATATTAGATGCCCTACCCATTAAAGTTGTGATTTCACTACAAGGAAAAGAAAGAAGATGAGGATGGCATGGCTGTAAGATCAACCTGTGCTTAGATAGGTATGAAAATGAAGAAAAAAGGAATGAAAGAAGGGTTCCTCCTTGAAAAACTAGTTTTAGATCAGTGTGGGACTCCAAATGTCCTCGAAGTCGTGCTGTTTAGCAAAAACAGTAATGAAACAGCTCTCTTCATCCTATTCGTTGTAGGAGAGACCATGTAAGTCTGTCTCCCTTACTTGCTCCACCCTTTGTCACACTAATACATATTTACCTTGGCAATTTCCTTACGTAGGTTTTAATTTTAGAACTCCATTTCCCACTCTGCTTTTCTACCCTATATCCTAAAATTTGTGTGGAAACCACTATTTTAAAATTAAAATAACTAGGTTGACATTTGTTTCAGATCAAGATTGAATGAAACTATCAAATTTACCTTTCCACCTGAAACAGGCAAAATCCATGCAAAATATTTAAACAGTAATTTATAAGACAGTGAGCATCAGAAAATAAAGGGTGATGATTTCTGAGAAATTAGAAGCAAATGAAGTAAGACCTACATGTCCCACCTTAATGTCTTGGATAGTTCCCAGGCCATGACATAAGAAGGAGGTGCTGAGGTGGAGATGGACTTGAGAGTCGAAGCAGATCAAAGTCCCTAGAATTGTCAGGACAGATGCTAGAGAGAAGAGACATACACACAGAGAGAAACCCAGAACTTTGCAGATAGTACCCTGAGTAGTCAGCAGTGCACTGATCAGTACATATATTTGAGAAAACTACCTGAAGCCAGGGAAAGAATCATTGGAAGGATTAGAATAATGGTGTCCAGTTCATACCAGGCAAGAAGAGTGTTGGTTGCTATGAGTCAGACTGGAAAGTATCAAGATATATGGAACATAGAGTAAAGTGGAGAGAGGGTCAGAAATGGGCAATAATTTCACCTAGTCTGAGCCTTGCTCTCCTCTCAACAAATTTTAAAACAAGACACAAAAAAGGATTAAGCCATTTCTGAGTAATTTGACTGCATCTCAGAGCAAACATCAAGAATATTGGTAAAAATACATCTAGAACAACACAAGGTAAAAATTGTAATGTCTAGTATCCAAAGATTACCAGAAATGAAAAGAAGCAAGAAAGTATTAGCCATGATAAAGAGGCAAATGAACCCCTTGAAACTGACTCACAGCTGACAGATATAAGAATTGCAAGACAAGGACATTAAAAAAATTTTATAACTCTATCCCATGTGTTCAGAATTGAACCAGAAACACTGATGATACATTAAAAAAACACACACAAATTTGAATTTTAGAAGTGAAAACTGCGATGTCTAAGATTAAAAATACACTGGATGTGATGCCAGATTATGAAGTTTTCTTGCTGTAATATTTATAAACTATAACTTATTTAACCTTAGTTTACTATTCTGTAAAATAAAATTAATGAAACCTAGTTAAAGGTACTAATGTAAAGATTTAAATGAGATGATAATAGAGTTGACAAGGTAAAACATTTAGCATGGTGTCTGGACACTGTAAATGTGCAATAATTTTGTAATTATTATGTTACTTCCCTGATCAGATTCATTTCTGGTTCCCTAATGCATGAAGAATCAAGTTCAAAATGTCTAGGTTGATATTCAAGATCTATACAACCTGTTTTCAGTCTTTTGTCAAACCTAATTTCTATGTTTGTTTATACAAATACGTGATACACACACACACATACACACATTTTATGGCTTGCACTGGCTGCCTATGTAAGTTCCTGGACCAGGGACTGAATCCAAGCCACAGCTGCAGGAATGCCAGATCCTTTAGCCCTCTGTGCTGGGGATCTAACCAACACCTCCACACTGACCCTAACCACTGCAGATGCTTAACCCACTGCACCACAGCAGAAACTCCAATATGCAATTATATTTTAATCAAGCTAAAACCATCACTCTCTTTATATATCCCACAATTCTTTGCCTCAATGCCTGTTATGGGCTGTATTATGTTTTTTCCCAAAAATTATATGTTGAAGTCCTTGCCTCATTACCTAAAAATGAGACTGTATTTAGAGACAGAGTCATTACAGGAATAATTAAGTTAAAATGAGGTCATTAGGGTGCACCCTAATCCAACATGACTGTGAGTTTATAAAGAAGAGAAAATTTGGGCACAGACATGTACAGAAGGAAGACAACCATCTACAAGCCAAGGAGAGAGTCCTGGGACAAATCCTATCTTACTTCATGGTCCTCAGGAGGAACTAAACCTGCTGACAATTTTATCGCAGAATTCCAGCCTTCGGAACTGTGAGAAAAATAGTTATTGCTTAAGCCCCTTGGTCAGTGGTACTTCGTTCTAGAAGTGCTAGCAAACTAACACACTGCCTTATTCACACTTTCCACTCTGCCTACCCTGTGCACATATTCAAACTATGAACTCCATTCAAGACTTAGATAGTTGGTCAATTTCTACACAAGGATGTATTTATTTCTCCCACTAAAATGTAATCTCTTTCTCCTCAGCAATCCTATAATACAATCTGTATTCTTATGGCACTTACCTTTTCTACATTTTGAATTATCATTAGTTTTATGCCCTATTTTTTCCAATTGGACTGACACTTCCTACAGAGTGGAATCTACTTCTAATTCATTCTTATACTCCCCATAGAATCTAGCAGTTCCTGCATAACACAGTTATCTCCATTAAGATATTCTGGATGAGTTAAAGCATAAGTCATATGTCAAAAAACAACTCATATATATATGAATCAGTGTGAGTATGTACTGTATAATTTTAAACTGTCTCCCTTACCAGATAATAAATTCCACAAACACGAGTTTTATGTCTGATGAAAGTGTTCATTCAACTTTCCAAAAAAACCCATATTATTCTGAAGCAGTAATGGGTTGGTTTCATATATGCATTAGGCAAAATAATACATTTTTATGACAACTTCAAAAGGAAAAATAATTAACAATTTTGTGATTTTTGGTGCTGCTATTTTCAGGAATGATAACTTTAGGCATCACTTATCTGCTTTCAGGTAGTAATCCTGACATTTCAGTAAAGGAGATCATTCTGAAACCTCTAATACCTGACATTTTCTCTTTGCTTCACGCCTCTATATTTGAGTTCATCACCTCAAACATCACCACCACCTCCATATGGCCCCAGTGCCATACCTTACCTTCTGTTTTCTTCATCTCTAGAGATAATTTCTATGTCCTCTCCCTCAAGTCAACAGAGAAAGATAATAGTAATAATCCTTAATTACTTTGCATATACAAAACTGAGACAGGAGAAAGAGGTTTTTCAAGATTTACCTTGAACTGACTGCTCTGAAAACTTTCTTCACTCTTTACCTTGAATTGCCTGCTCTGAAAACTTTCTTCACTCAGCACATGTAGAATTCTTGTCTTCAAACTTCTTGTCTTGTTCCTCTGTGGGGAAATAACATATCAAAATGTAACATTTTTTAGCAAGCATTTTTTACATTTCACCTCCACTTACTAAACTCTATGCCCAATAATTATAAGAAAAATGTCTCATGAATTTTTTGTATGTGTCTCCAGTATGTAGCATATGTCTGACAGGTAATAAGCTCTTCCCATACAGAACTGCACTAGCAACTCAGACTAAAAGATTTCAATAGAGAAGCCAGGATGCTGTGGGATTTCCTGTTTAGTGTTGTTATTATTTCTCCTTTTACTTTTTCTTATTATTATTATTATTACAATTACTACTACTATTCATTGTTTTAATTTTATTATACGCTGGAGTTTCTTTTTTCTTTTTTTTTCTTTAAGCTGTACATCTGGCATGTAGAAGTTCCAGGGTCAGGGACCAAACACACACTACAGCAGTGACAATGGCAGATCACTGAACCACTAGGCCACTAGGTAACTTCTATACTGGAGTATAATTGATTTGCAGTATTGTAATTACAGTATTGTGTTAATTCCAGGTATACAGCAAAGTGATTCAGTCACACATAAATACATATATTTTTTCAGACTATTATATCTATTATTTTTTCAGACTATTATACCAAATAATATTATATAATAATATATCACATATTATTTTTCAGACCATTTTCCCTTATAGGTTATTAAAAAATATTGCATATAGCTCCCTATACTATACGGTAGGTCCTTTGTTGATTTAATATTTATTGTTGTTGTTGCTTTGTTACTTGTTCTTTATTTTTTTGGTCAGGTGTTCTAAAAGTTTCACAGCTGCTGCTGCTGCTGCTGCTACTGCTTTTTCTTCTTTTTTTATCATCATTATTGTCATTATATTTTGTTGCTGTTGTTATTGTTACTATTCTCTATCAGGAAATCCAAATACATATTTACACATAAATTTTTTAAAATATAAGTGACACCAATGCACTCAGAGTAGGATATTAGAAAGTAAAAGATATATTTTTATGACATCCATAGTCTCCTAGCTCGCAATGAAGCAGAATCATGCTCACCAGAGTTTCTAGCCCTTTCATCATGGCTTTCAGGTAAAGGCATTTCCTTGTGGTTCGCCTAGACCTCAGCTGTCTCAAGAGGTGGTTTCTCACTTCCTAATTTGCAGACTGTGGTCTTATTGATGTTTATGGGGGTTGCAATGGGCAAGTAAAGAGTCCTCAAGGGGGTTAAAATTGTAGGATCACCCTTCTCTGTATAATTAAATGTTCTGCATTTCAGAATATTCTATGGCTATTTACAATGACAAATTAGTGCCCTATGCACAAGGAGGCCACCATAATTGGACTTCTGAGAAGAAAAATACTGTCATCACTAGGAGCTACTAGTTGTAGGACCTGAGGAGCAAAGGCCTAGATTTCAAGAGCTCCGAAGGACTGAATAATGTCTCTGAGATTAAATATAGTACTTAATTGTGCAAGGGAAAATATGAACATAGGAAACATAATATAGGAAAGAGTCCAAAAAAGATGCAAGCATGAATAGGCAAGTTCTAGGCAGAATCCAAAAAGGCAGGGTAAACATTAAGTGAAGAACCATGACATGAGTGGACTTTCATAGCAAAATGGATTAGAGGCACAGCAAGTACAGAACATAGTAAAATTCTGGATGTCATGTTTCAGAAAATAATAGTGGAAAGGCATAAGCCCAGAGACTGGCAACTCTGACTTCAGGTAAAAGTAGGATCAACCACAGAATACTCTTGTTAAGGATAAATTGGCTACTGATACAGAACTTCCTTAATTTATCAGTGTTTCTTTATTATTGAGTAATTTTCACCATTACCCAAAATGAAAATCTGATACATAGGTTGCTCTTAGGTTGATAAGGCTCTGGAAATGTGGATATAAGCTGCTGGTGTGAAATGAATGTACAAGAGACAGCAGAAAAATCAAGATTTGACTCAGGCTTATCAACTCCCTTTTAAGAGAGGCTGCTGGTGCTTTGCCCATATTCCTTTTACTGGGCCAGTGAATTTATCACATGTCAGCTGAGTGTGGACTATTATGAGGTACAAAGGCAGCCTTCTCCAGAGAATCGTCTTTGGCTGGCACAGCCTATCTCACTAGAAGATGCCTGAGAACTTCAGCACTTCCCTAAAGAGGAGGACATAAAATAGCCACTGACTAGCTGATATGGGGTGTAAAATTGCAGCCCCCAGGACACTTACTTCAAGACATGAGAACTCTGTGGTGCTATTCACACTCCAGAGTGCCCAGTGGGATAGGCTTAATCTAGACTTAAGTGAAAACCACAGTTTTACTTTGCCTCTTGCCATGCCATATCCTGGTAAGATATATGGATTCTGAATATTTTCTTATAATCTACTTATTTCCTTATGGGCTTCTTCTGAAACCACTCTAGCAGTGCTTGCATCAAATTACTTGTCTCATGCTCTGTCTCGCATGAAGTTGATCTAAGGCATTCCTTTACTGATGTTTACTTAAGAAATTAAAAGAAAAAAAACTTAGATATGGTGTGGGTTACTAACTTAGGAACAGACTGAGTCATGATTCCAACAAGTATTGCTGTGTGATCTCTTTGAGCCTGTTTCCTTTCATTAACATGGGAATAATAACATTAACCTCTTTACAAGGTCTAGAGAGAGGATCATTAATAATCTTTATGCTAATAATAATAATATTCTGCATTTATGTCTTAAAATCACACTAATTATATTTTATTTATCTATTCATTTATAACCCCTTACTATGTTTCTTCTATATGTTAGTCACAGTCCTATACCTATACTATAGACTCTGTAATACGGTGATGAACAAACAACAAATAACTATTCTTATGAAAAATGAGGACAATAAATACTCAAGAAAAACAGGGATTTAGACAAGTACTATGAAAAAATGGATGCCAAATTCTGATGTAGTGTTGCTCTCCCCTCCCCTTCAGAGCGTCCTGTGGTCAAAGGATATGCCCCAGGCTAGTTTGTCTGCTGGTAAAATACTTTCTTTTCACATAAAATTATTTGCCACTGTAATGAATAATTATTCTCTTCCATAGGAAAGATTTTACATCTACATAGTTGAGAAGAAAATTATTCTTATTTCTTAGAAAAGTATTCTTATTTCTTATCATTTTAAGATTTTCAGTCACCAGGATATTCATCTTAAGTACGTAAGAAATGTCTCTGAGACAAATTATAACAACACAAATAAGAAATAAATAACAGCATAGATACGGAAAAATAAGGAAAGGAGAACTATATTTATTGAGGTTAATTTTATTTAAAGATATTCTAATATCATTACTTGAGATCATTCTATCCCATTTCACATTGCTGCCTTACTTGAATGGAAAAATATGTTTGTCGTGAACTCCAAGTGTTAATAAAGAAAACTGATGAATAGATTTCAAATCCTTTTAAAAATCAATATATGTTAATTGACCGTTAAATTCAGTGACTTCTATATGCTGGATTAAATGGATATAGAGGGAAGAAAACAGAACCCAGAATTCAGAAATAAATTCTTATTTTCACAGTGGTCTTAGATATTTTGAAAAATTGGTAACAAAGAAATGAATGAGCCATTCTATATGGTAAACAATGTCTGTATCTTTTAGTACAAAAATTATCTTTAAAATTTGGATTAATGAAGATAGATCCCATATTTTATCAAATAAAGGTAGCATGGAAAACTAAGTAGAGACTCTGAAAGACACTACCTAAGTTATCTATTGCTGACTGTAGATTACCCCAAAATTTATCCCAAACTAACTCCAAATTATTCCCAAATTTAACAAATTTAAGCAAAAATTATTATTTCTGTGAGTCAAGAAGCTTGCTGTGGCTTAGACAGGTGTTTATGGCTTACTCTTTGAGAAGTCTATCATCAGGGTGTTATCTGGGGCTGCAATTATCTCAGTCTTAAGTGGAGGGGAGTCCACGTTGAAGTCCGCTCAGATGGCTGTTCACCGGCCTCAGGTCTTTGTTAGCTGAAGGCTGGAACTGTCAGTTCCTTGCCATGTGGCCTTCTCCACAGGGCTTCTCACATCACGGCAGCTAGCTTCTCCCAGAGTGCAGATTATGAGAGAACAATCCAAAGACAGAAGCCACAGTCTTTTTAAAAATGTAATCTTTGAATTGGCATCCCATCGCTTCTGTTGTATTCAGTTCACTAGAAGCCAGTAACCAAACCCAGCCTGACTTTAAAAAAAAAAAAAGGATTACGTAACGATGTGTGAATGAGGATTCAGGGATCTTTTGGGGCCTTCTTACTTAGACTCTGCGTTCCAGAGCCAGTATCTACTTACGACCCTCAGTGCTAACAGAAATATTTCCTTTTCCTCTTAGACACCCAAAAACAGTCCATTTTCTTCTCCAGTGTTTGGACATCATGAATGAATGAAAACCAGTGGAACCCAAGGGTAATGAACAAACAACTCTAATACTATAGTTCGTTTTCAAAGATCAAGCTGGACTAAATGGGGCATATCCATGTAGTCTCAGAATGGCGTTAACTCCCTAATGTGTATAATAAAAAGACTCATATTTTTGTCTAATTTTTCCAGGTATCTAAAAAACTTTGTGTTTTTCTTTTTTTCCCCCTTTGCCTTCCCTCAATTATATCTTACTTTTGATTCTTTACTCTTTGACCTTCATTGGGGGTCATGGCCCATACATCATTACTATACAGACAAACTTGGGCAGATGGAAAGTGTTACCAAGGTTCTTGGCCTTTGCTAGGTATTGCTTCTAATGAAAGGAATTAAGGAGGAAATATTATTCCTTTGTCTGATTTTTTTAACCTAGTTAAATATAGCCATTTTTGTCTGAACTTCTAAGTTTCTTTAAGCATACTCTGGGTATACATACTTTGGAAGTAAGTTTAGCCACAACAGACTCTATTATTATTAAAAAGCTAAAGTATGTAATTTGCATTTTATTCAGGAGACGTGGCTGTTCCCATAAGCTAAGAGTAGGTTAACAATGGGACCTGGTTCTTTCTCCTGCATTTATATCCCAATTCTAAGACTGCAAACATTTAAACACAAGCTCGAATAAAGGAGTATACAAAAAGTTCTATAGTTAAGTTCTATAGTTAAATACAACTATTTTACAGGGCTCAGTCTCCTTAATGCACCTTATTTGTCACATACAATTCATATTATGCTGGGAAAAAGGAATTAAAAGTGTAGAATTTTAATAGCATATCATGCTTTCCCATTTTTCTCATTTTTTGACTCTAAAACACCAAGTTCCATTTTGCTGCCATTTTTCTTCCTTTAATGACCTTCATTAAATTCTAAAATTCTAAACCCTACTTGTGAAAATGTAATGATAAAATAAACTAGTAGCAAAGCTGAATGGAATCCAGTACTAAAATCCCTTGCCTCATTCAGCTGCTTCTTAGATACCTGAAATGTGCTTCTTAATTTAGAAAGGAAAATTGCAGTGAGGCTGCAATCCTGCATTTCAGAGACAAGGGAGCAGGAAACGATTTGCAGTTGATTGAAAGGTGGTGTTTGCACTTAGGATTTCCACAGCTTTCCGATTTTAACCTTGGAGCTTACCTATCTTTGATTTTAAGAATTAGATCCAATCCATATTCTAGATATCTCCTCTTTTGAGGTGCATCTTGGCTGTGGATAAAAAAAAAAAAAATGAAGGCTACTTGCTCAGTCCTAAAAGAGGAAAGAGCAAAACAGAATGTGATGGAAATAAACGGAGGCTACACTTAGCTTTTCTCTGAGCCAAGGACCAGGAGTTGATTTCTCCTTTAATTTAACCCTTGGATTGTCACCAAGAAATAAGGAGCTCTAGAGAATATTCTATTGCATTTTCCATTTCAAGCAGAAAAACAAAGTTATAGAATGAGAACATTTCTTTAAAATTTTCATTGCAAGATGTTATGAGCAAATAAGGTACAGTTGAGTGTAAAATATTTACGTATATATGCATATTTTTGTATGGATATATGCAAATAAAGTGTGAAGCAAGGTTTAAATCTCATTGTTTTCCTAAAATGTAGGATAATGGGTTTGTTTTTCAGGTTAAGTTATCTTTGTTTTCTAAAAATAAACTTTATCATTCTTCATTTAAAAGGATAGTCTGGGAAAGCTGACTGCTGTCCAAGAGACTGCTATTAACAATTCTTATTCAAGGCCTCCTGTATGACTAGCATAGTGCACCTGGCAAGCTCTCAGTTTATATTGGTTAAGTAACTGAACAGAGCAATGAAAGGAATAAAGATGAAAAAGAAAAGAGAGAGATTGAAACAGAAATTGAGAGAGAGAAAGGGAAGAAGGATATAAATGACACAAAACATTTTATCAACTGGGTATCACAGCAACAAAAGCTTTCTCCACTTGATTTCCAGGAATATCACTCTTCCCTTTTTCCTCCTACTTGCTTCCCTACTTGTGCCTTTTCATTCTCCTATGAAGGTTTCTTTTCATTACTCCAATTTCTAAAAACTGGAGAGTGTTAGGGATTAGTCCTCAGTCACTGATTTTTCTCTCTGTTTTCCCAATTCCCAGGATCTCTCTTCATGATTTTATTATACCAATAATCCAACGCACCCACCTAATATTTACCTAAACTGAAGTGCTTTCCTGAACCCTGGATTTACTTTCTTTACTTTCAACTTGAACCCCCTTTTAGATATCAAGTGGCCATTTCAATGTCAACTTTTACCAAACAGAACTCTTGATTGATATATCCTCTCTTCTAATCTCTTCTTCCTCAGTCTTCGCCATACCTACCAATGATATTGCCTTTATTCAGTTTTTCAAACTAAATCTTAAAGACTTTTTAAATTTATTTTCTTTTGCTGCATAAGTGATCCAATCCTTTCACGCGCCCTGTTAGTTCAAAGGAGATCCCAAATCTCACCATTTTACTTTGTCCATGGCTATTACAGAAATTTGTTCAACTGGTTCTTCTCTTGCCAAGATGACTGGATTAGTCTGACAGTATTTCTGCTTCCCTTTCCTTTTCACCCCTTGTTTCAATCAGAGTCTAAATAGATAAACAAATCACTGTAGAAAATTTCCCACCCAAAGGCTGAGGTTCAAAAAAGGAGGCATAACCAGAAACCAAAAGTATGTTCACTGCTGATGTAGAACCATGGTGATTCACTCAGATCATAATCAGTGATGAAGCAGAGAGAAAGATTTTTAAAAAAGACCTGGCTTATCTCTTTCCTCCATCTGCTAGTGCCTCACTCAGCTACTTCATAAGGAGACCTAGAAAATACAGTACAAAGGGTCTATCTCATCCTCCAATGATATGGAACTGAACATGAGAAAGGACAGGATGGATATGAAAGCAACTGGGCCAAGGAACCATCAGCTCTGACCCCTCTCTCCACCCTACTTATAGCTTATTGTCCTTAAAAAGCAAGAGTGAACTGCATGAAATAGAATACATATCATCCCAAGTGCCTAGTACCAAACTTGCAATAGCTTTACATCAAGCTCTAAATAAAATACAAAGTTCTTAACATGACCTGTAATCCCTCATGTAACCTAGCCACTGTCTACTGATCTAATTTCTTCCTAATGCTTTCCTTTTCCTCATCTCATTTCAGCACACAGCCTTTCTTGCATTTCTTTGAATATGCCTAGCAAATCGTCTTCCCCAAGAGCTTTGCCATCTGTTTGGTAAACGGTTTTCCTTGTTTACAGAGTTTGTTTCCTAGCTCTGGTCAGGTCTGTGCACAAATGTCCCTTCCCCAGAGACCAGTCATCTGTAAGTTTGACTCCCTCATAAATATATACACACATTTTTTTTTTTCTTTTTAGGGCCGCAACTGTGGCTTATAGAGGTTCCCAGGCTAGGGGTCTAACAGGAGCTGTAGCCGCTGGCCTACACCACAGCCACAGCAACGCCTGATCCGAGCCACATCTGCAACCTACACCACAGCTCAGAGAAACGCAGGATTCTTAACCCACTGAGTGAGGCCAGGGATTGAACTCAAGATAGGAACTCCTGACTCCCCCATTAATTTATGTCTCCTTACCCTGCCTTATTTTTCTTCTCAGTGCTATCACTACCTCACTATCCCCAGTGCTTAGATCAATGCCAAGCAAATAGGAAATCGATAGGTATTTGTTCAATAGAGGAATATAAATAAATTTCTTTTATTATCTCTATAGAAAATTTTGTCTTAGATTTCAAAATTGTTTTTTATCAAGCAGTTTCTTTTAAATTCTTTGGAACCCAGAACACGTTTTAACAAACAGCTCTATAGATGGTAAGGTGGTAGCTTTTCAGATGATTCTACTCAGAGTGTGGCTACAGTATAATCAATTCAAATCAAGGTGAATGGAAAACCAAAGTAGATTATTATATTTAAACAATATAAAATTTTTGAATACTAATCATTATAAAAAGTATATTAAAGGTAACAAAATCTCACCATAAGTACAATTTTGACATTAAAACTAATCTTATATGGCACCTAGTCAAACTCCAAGCCAAAGAGGAAATTGCCTTTTGAAACAAATCTGTGAAAAGGTCATCTACTCTGTATGGATATACCTAATGAGAAAAACTAACTGCATTGTAAGGCATTGTCCCCACCAGATGAATTTGAGCTCATTCTACGTATATTAAAATCTATTACAATGTCTCTCATCATCTAATATCTGCCAATGTTTACCATTTTGTCTTCTGAATTTATACTGTGTAAACGCAACCCCCTTTTACATAACAGCTCATCAACTATTTGGAGGCAGCCATTATGTCCTTCCTAAAATTCTTCCTCTCTATGCTATATATCCTACTTCTTCCAATACATTCACATTCAGCTTGATTTTTAGACCTCTTCATAGGTTCATCACCCTCATCCATATATGCTCCTGCTTGACAATTTCCAGTGCTGGATTTCTCTATTAGTTAGATATTGGAGTATAACAAAACACTCCAATATCCAATAGCTTAAAACATAAACAGTTTTATGACTCATGAGTCCATGTGTTGTATCATTTTTCTGGTCTCAGCTGGGCTTATTCCTACATCCTTGGATAGCTGTGGGTCAGGTAGGAGGTTGTGGTGATGCTGGCTGAGCTCCCTTAAATGTTGTGTATCTGCTGGTGCTAGACAAGTTTAGAAAGCTTCAACTGAGGCAACTCGCTTCTCTTCCACATGGTTTTCATCTCCAAGCAGGCTAGCTCAGGTTCTCATAGACCACTAAGAGAGAGAAACAGCATAAGAACAATAGAGACCCAAACTCAGGATGGGCATCATGTCATTTGACTGTAATCTATTGGCGAAAACTTATTAACAGTCCAGCCCAGAATCAAGGAATGGGAAAAATACTCCACCTTTTTGTGGAAGGAGCTGCAGTGTCACATTGCAAAAGTAACAGATAAATGGAGAGAAAAAAATTAGAATTATTTTTGCAGTCAATCTTCTATAATTTCCATGTTAGACTAAACATGTACTTAGTGTACTAAAAAAACAGAAACATCAAAAAGAGGGGGATGGAGACAGAGATAAGAAAGAGTTTGGTATTTAATATATTGCTTCTGTTTATTAAAATAACCCTCTTAGTAATAATTAGAATTTAGTTGTATATATTATGTTTATTTTACAAATTATTATTGATACTTATTTTGAATGACATATGGGGAAGGCCACCATAAGCCTTTCAGTGCTTATGAAATATTTTTAATTTAAGCTTTTAGTTGATGCCCTTTGCCAACAAACTGCACAATCACCTGACCCCCAAAAGAAGTCTGAGGAGATTTTTGGTAACCCAAAAGACTGTAGGCTCTCCTCCAACAAGACATCACTAACTACATGTGAAAACTGCCATCACAGCCTGATGCCAAACTTTAACCTTCAGGGTGGATTGACTGCTTTTTACTCCTACTTTATAAATCTCAGAAAATATTCTCTTGTATACAAACTGTTACAAATTTTTAAATTAATTTTTATTGGGTAAGTGGCACCCAGGTTTTGACAGGATGCCAGGGTTCAACAAAAGACCAGAGGGAATAGAAATAGAGATGTCCCTAGGTCTCACAGGGCCTGGAGACAGTACGTTGCCTGCAGGGGTCATGTAGGGACATCAAGGCAGAGGGCAGAGAAAGTGAGCGAGGCATGACTTGGGACACAGGCTTTTATTAGAGTCTACAAGTACAATTCTTTATGATTACCAGGCTAAGGCTGGATTGGTCAATTCAAATTAAAAAAAGATGAAGTTCTGCTAAAACTTCTGGGGCGGGGATGTGTCCTATCTAAGTGGGCACAAGAGGAAGCCCCTGGGAGCCAGGGGAGACTGCTTAGCACAAGGGCATTGTGGAGCCATATCAGGATATCTGGAGTCATATCACATTTACTTGTGACTCTGGGGGTGTTTTCCAGAGCATATGCCAGGGGGTTGGGGGTGAGGCTAAGCTCAAGCCCACCCACCACCCCCAGAGTCCACTTGGCTAAGTAAAAAGGATAGCATGGCAGCAGTATTAGGAAGGAGTTTAGCTAAACTCTCAAGGAACGCTATCCAAAAACCATAAAGAGAAAAACTCTAGCAAATGTTTAGTTTAGCCAAGTCGACACAACAGGAAAACAACTCACTTTACCTCTTTCAACTTGAGATATATGTAAGTATGTATTAACCTTACTTATCCCCCAAAGAAAGATTAAAAAACAAAAAACTCATGCTTCCACTAATATGGTGTACATGAACTTCATACAACAACAAAAACAAAACATCATTAACCATCTCTCCAAAAAAAGGATAAAAGCCTCCATGTCACTTTATACCTTTTTTTTTTCTCAAGAAGCTAGGGCACATTTTAAATGCTAAATTAGGTTAAGGAGTATTAACACACTTTATGTTAAATTATAGAGGTTATGGAATTTTTTAAAAAAGAAATTGATGAGTTCATGCACAGATATTCATATAAAAATAAGAAAGAGACAGTCATAAGTTTTAGTGTGTAGCTGATAGTTATAATTTGTCATTTCTATATTTCCTTTGCCCTCAGTGAGCTCCTCTGTAGGTCACAATTCCTTGCCTAAGAGGATGACGCAAACCTGCATTGCTGAAAGGCCTGGGCTTTAGCAGTCCTGCCTGTATTAAGTACTTGTAGTTTCCAATTTCCTTTATCATAAAACATGGGGCACTAAGAGGGTACCCAAGGTATCTACTTCATTCCAGGCATACGCCTTCTTACCCCATAGTAGCAAATTGATTTTCCCTGAAGAGTCAGGATCAATTATTTCAGAAAGTATAGTAATCCTCTTCTTTGCCAGCAGATTCATTGTCATGAGAATTCTAAAGTGGCCAAATGGCAGTCTCTACTGCTAGTTTAATAAGGCAATTGTGTCCCCTGGTGGGAACTAAGATGTATCAAGCAGCGGAGCCCAAAGATATGAGGGCGGGAAGTAAAGCTTTCACTAATAGTTCACTTACTAGGGGTAAGAGTAAAAGAATTACCCCAAAATTTTATCCCTTGTTTCCTGAGTAATGAATGTTTGCTTGGGGACAAAACAACTAAATATTGGTCATAAATTTACAACATATATTACATCCTGGGGGACATTATTCTAACCCCAGAAGCTGATGTGCCCATCTGGCCCAGCAACAATCCCCGAAGCTTTTTCACTGTTTTATCATGCCAGCTGCTTTAGGGAGATGATGACCATGGGAATCAACAAACTCCATAAGCATGAACCACTTTCCAGACACATCAACTTTTCCTTCACCCTAAAAGTCATATCTTAATGTGTTCCAGATACTTGGACTCTAAAAATTTCACTGGAGCAGCAAACTCTTGAATTTTGATGGTATTTATCACCCTCCCTCTGATATACATGGATGCTATCAATGTGTCTAAAGAAACTATTCCTTTCTTCTCACCATAAAATGGAAGAATTCTATCATTCTGTCATTAATGAATTCTATCATTACTTGAATGACTTTTTGATATTCTGAAATGGAGAGGCATCAAAGTATCTATGGACAAGGTAATGACATTGGACTAGGAAGTTGATAGTGCCTTAGTAGAGGACAGTGAAGATGTACTTCTGACCCTGCCAGGTGAAAGCAAACAGTTGACAATAAAGAGATAAGACATAAAAATCAAGGTAGCATTCGTTACATTAATTTACATATTCCAGGTGCTGGAGATCACACCCATTTGTTCAAGCACCAAAATCACATCTGAAATGGTGACCACAAGTGAAATCACCATCTGGTTGTTTATGATCAATTGCTGTCATTCTGCAAGAACCAGCTCTCTTCTGTGCAGGCCTCATAGGTGAGTTGAATGGAGATATGGGGAAGATTCATCATGCCACACTTTTTTCAGATCTTTGAAAACGGCAATAATCTCTGCAAAACTCCCAGGATGCAACTTCTCTTTGGTAGGCAGAGGCAGTTCTAATGCTTTCCACATAGCCTTTCCTGACATAATAGCTTCCAAACTCCTTTGAGAAGAAATAAAGCAATTCCAAGAGGAAGATACATGATAAAAAAAGAAATGGTAAATGTTGGGATTCAGTCATTGGCTGAGGATGTCTATTCCAATGTGATTTTTTTTATTTCTTTCTTCTTAGGTCCACACCCACAGCACATGGAAATTCCCAGGCTAGGGGTAGAATCAGAGGTTCAGCTGCTGGCCTACACCACAGCCAGAGCAAGGTGCAGGGCCAGGTTCTCAAACCCACATCCTCAGGGATACTAGTCGGGTTTGATATCACTGAGCCACAATGGGAACTCCTCTGATATGATTTTGAACTGAAGAAATAACCACAGGGTTAATTCAGGAACCCACTGAGCCCACAATGAGATGGACCTTAACCAGAAATTTACAAACCACCTGACTTCTATAAGCTCTTACCCAGATTGGTGAACCATACTGGTGGTTTGGGTCTTCAAAGTATAATGGCAATTCAGAGCCAGTTTCCAATTATATATACATAAATGCCTTTTAGATACACTTCTCCAATGCAGACAGTCTCCCCTTTATGCAAGGTACTCTGAATTTATGAAAGGGCTCAAGTCTAAGAACTGTTTGAGAGGTTGCAACCATTTACCATGGTGATTCAAGTCAGGATTCTATTCACCAGACCTAGAGCATTTCCATTTATGCCTATCAAGTGAAAGTTTAGTAGGCTAAACTTTATTTCGGTTTTGAGAACACCATGTACAATTAGCCAAGAGCAGGAATCTCTGAACTTCAAGCCATTCTAGCAACTGTTTTGACTCTGTTCAGTAACCATTTATAGTAATATTCATAGTCATGATTGCCTCTGGGAATTAAATGACACAACTTGGCCTCTGCTAAACTGGGACACATCATCCATATTGAATCAAGGATCCTAACTCTGTGGTAGTAGTTTCCACTGTCATTCCTGCCTACAGAGCATAAACAACCCAAAGATCTTCAAGAATACTAGAATTCCCTTCTGGACGTCTGCTTTACAGCTTTTGTGAAGGAAATAATCTCCTCTGGATAGTACAAAGAATGTAGTAAATTGAGTGAAGGTTTCATGATAAATTCGTTCTAGAATTCTGAATTTCTTTAGCTTTTGGATGCCTTCCTCTACAGTATACCAAGGAAAATATAACACTTCAACTTCATTTAGTGTAGGTTGTAACTGAGTTCAATGTTTAGTGGCTAGTCCAAGAAAACTGTTACTTCTAGTCACCAGAGCTAACCTACTGAATCTATGCTTAATGCATGCGTATCAACAAATTCAATCTGATCCAAAATTACTTCTCCTCCATCCTTTCCCAGAAGCTTTGAAATCTACTCCCATATCTGGAATAGTAAATCTCGGGATAATTTTCATCTGCCTCCTGGGACCTCCTTGTTTCTGCTAGAACTTGAACCTGGTTATAGGTCAAAAAGCAGTAAGAACTGGTTAGTCCTCCCCTTTTGGGGGTAACCCCCCCATCATTGCTCTACATTTAACATATGCAACCTTGTGATTTTATGAATTAACTTTGTATTATAATGCAGCACTCTCATGTTTAGACTTTGAGGTTTGGTTTTCAGAAACTTTGGCCCTGTGCCTAGAAGAGCTAAGGGCCTTTTATTTAGGGCAAAGTCCTAAAACTCTGCTTTCTTATCCACAATTTAAGGTGGAAAATTAAATCACTGAGTTCCTCACTTTCTTCCTTCAAGTTCTCCAGTGCACTCTCAGGTAACCAGCAAATTCCTTTATGGTCTTTGTTTTCACACTGCTTAATTTTCAAACCAGCACCACTAGACTTACAGTATCGTGTTTTACAATCATGTGATTTTAGGTGTCCTCATAAACATTTAACTAACTGCTTTGCCATCGTATGGCATGGACAACCACTGTCACTTTTACCACCTACAACAGAGTTATTAATTAAGGCAGTTAAACAAGATTAGAAAAGCAATTCTAGATATCCCAGAAAGTATTTGGATAATACACACTTAAGGTTTTATTTCTCTAGAACTACTTCAACATCAATTTTAGCGTCAGGGTTTTATCAGGGATCAAAATCACAATTTAGACAATGGAGTAAGATGTATTATAAAGATTATAAAGATTCCACATTTGTAGTTCTTGGTAAAGAAGTTTATGGGAAGTTGTTGCCTTTCATCAATGGTAGACTGGAGGTCACTGCAGGTTGGGTGGGCCAGAAGTCAGGATGTCAAGTTGCACATGTAGCAGGAGGAGACTGGGCAAACTGAAATCATTGTGGACAAACTAGAATCTGTCTCTCAAACTCCAACCTTTGTCATGTGGGAGCTCTGAAGAAGCTAACATCTTTTACATTCAATCTGCACATATGTGGCTCAAAGGTAAAATAAGCTGCGGAAGGAGATCCAATGGAATCTGGGTGAACGGTAGTGCTGAGCTGACTGCTGCCTGAGGCCATCAGCTCAGTCCCAAATGCAGATTTAGGAATGTCTGATGACCCGTTCCAGCTAGCCAAACATAACAGATGCTGCCTCCGTTCCACCTCCAAATCTCACATAAATTTTTCTTGTTGCCGACAACCATATAGGGAAAGGAATTCTGGAAAATCTAGTTCTAGAATAACTGGTCACCATAGTAAGCAAAGCTGTAAAATAGGAGAAATGGTTTTTCTTTTTTTTTTAAATGAATTTAACTTCAAGCTAGAGTTGAATACCCTGGAGCTTGCAGTCAATATACAGTCAGTCAAGCTAGAGAAATTCCTGTCAACAGTCATCAGGCAATTAGGTCACTACTAATGATTTTAACATTTTCCCACATATTAATTTCTCCCATGCATGGAACAAAGGAATGTTAGAAAAGTACAGCAACACTGTTGGCAAGGCTCCAGGCTCCCTAGGTGCTTCTGCACCATCTACTATGACAACCCTAGAATTTATATATGTGTATTTTACATATCTTGTCTCTACATGCTTCATTCTGGTTACTTCACTCTTTTTTTTTTAGTTTAGTAATTCTTCACTCATATTTACCTTTTGTAAAGCCTTCTACTCAATTTTGCATTTAATTTTTAAAATTATATTTATGTATATGACAAAATTTTCTACTGGCTATTTTTCATGCTACTAGTTCTCTGAAAAAGTTCTCAATATTATCTTAAATTGCGCTTAATATATACAGTATATTTAGTCTAGTCTTAGACTTTAACTGTATTTATTATCTGAATACCCTATGGATTTGTTGTTACTATAAGTTTTGTTTTAAATAGTTATTATGTTATCTTGAGTTTTTATAAGCCTTGTTATTTTGATTAGGTATCTTCCACTGAATATTTTAAAATGTACAAATAATTTGAGTCTTCGTTATTTTTTTCTTCCAAACTATATTTGAGTTTCCTTCTAGTAAGGGGCTAAGGTAATAAGGATTGAAACACTGCAAATATATAAATGTCTAAGGACTTAAAATAACAAAAATACTCTCCCTGGTCAGCAATGACGTTTCCTAGGGCACCAAAATATCATTCTAAATTGATTAATAAGTAAAATAATATATATTTATCATTATTTTCTACATAAACTCTAATAAAAACTAAGCAAATAGTTGATTAAATGTGTTTAAAACAGAATTGTAGCTAATAAGTAGAGGGAAACCTTGGGAATTGAAAAATCACATTTTTGGAATTCCTTTGGGGCGAATCTGGCTAGGGATTTGGCATTGTCACTGCAATGGCTTGGGTAGCTGCTCACTCAGCACAAGTTAGCTCCCTGGCCCAGGAACTTCATTTGCATCTGTGGGTGTAGGCAAAAAAAAAAAAAAATCATCACTTGTAGACTCTAATGAAGTGATTAAAAAAAACTATTTTGCTAAAAATATTAGGGTGAAATGCTGATAGGGAAATTTACAATGGAAAAGATAATAATTAATTTATAAATTTTATAACCAGGAGTATGTATCTCATGAACCCATGTTATATGGAGGTCCACATAACCACTTTTAAAGTATTGCTTTCCTAAATTGATCCTAAATCTAATAAAACCTCTAGATATAATTACCAGCTTAAAGGCACTACTAACCTAGCAATCAGATAAACATAAAATTATACATATATAATATCTGTGTAAAAAAAACACAAAGTAGGGGGATGGTATGGAATAAAAAATATCAAAGATAGAAGAACAGAGAAAGTGTGGTAACTTTAGTATCTGATAACTGGTTTTTATCCAAGAATTATAGGTGTGAGTTATTTATTTGTATAATTCAGTTAGTGATATCCTTTTACAAGAGGTAGAATAATTTTGTAAGTCAGTCACAATATCCAACATTATTTTATGCACAAAGTTTTATAACTATATCTGATTGATTTGAAAATGTCAGTTACTCCTAAAATTTGTTTCCAGTTTGTCCCTTCTTTACCATCCCTAATACTTTTATAAAATGTAAATTATTTGTAAATAATGCTTACAAGCAGCAATTGCTGATATTAAAAGATTACCAAGTTACATTTCTTAACTCAAAAGTTCTCCATAAGTTAACATAAATAAGTTTTATATTTCTTTTTGTGAGTTTATATTAGAATGTAAACTCCAAAGCAAGGCACACTGAAATTTTTAAAGTTCTTTTTATCCTCAATGGAAACACACTGATGTTACTCACTTCAAAAGCAGAAAAGTTCAATGGAGAGAATTTTATATTGATATATAGAGAATAAAGGGCCAAAAAAAAATCTCCTACAGCATCTCTGAAATCACCTGAGATTTCCTTGAAATTTTTTATTTCTCTGAGAAGAGATTCAGGGAAATGTTTAGGTGCTACTATGTGAGGTTTACACAAGCATTCACTTCATTTCTGCCAGTAACCCTTTAAATACCTTGGGTTATTTCTGCAAATAATCATCCATTATGAGAAGGAGTATTTCTAGATGCCCATTCCAAGGCAAGATAATACACTATTCATGACAGGAAATACCAGTTTTTATGGCCTGAGGCCTAAAAGGAATTAGTGTATTCTAAGTTTAACAATCAGATGAGGCTAAAATGAATATTACACATCACTTGTCTATTTATATATTCATTTTAAAATGAAAATTTTCTTGGTAAAATATTTGTGAAGCAACTGTTCTAGCTGCATAGAGGATTTTTACGTATGTATTCATTTAACTGTTTGCCTAAAAATAACAGAAATGGGAGAAATAGGATGGGTGAAACGAGGAGGGGAAGATTGGCTTCCTCAATTTTGTACTAATTTTTAAGTAACATCTCACCATTTCTTTCTTAAAGCAATCAAAGGAGGAAAAAACAATAATACTTATTGTCTAGGTAAAAAAATAAAAGTCTCATGAATTATTAAATAGAGAATTGGAGGAATGGAGTCAGTTTTCCTGAAAAGATAATTTTCAATAGCCTAAACATGAAAAACATCCTTACAGAGCTTGCACATGGCAACCTCCTTTATTCAGGCAAACTCAACATGTGAGATGTACAAAATGATACGTGCACACCCGTCACTGGTCAGAGTGCATGGGGGTTGAACGTGGCCTTTACACCTGAATGTGACTGACAGCATCAGGAGACACAGATGCTGTCCTCAGATCCTCTGCACCGTGAGCTACAATGCAAAGGCAGCTCTTAATATTGCTCCCTATTGCTGAGAACCTTCTGATTTGCATCTTAATTTAGAGTGCGCTTTTTGCCACAGGCACTGCCCTGTGATTACAGAGGTTACACAAGAAAAAATGACTTTGAGCATGCCAAGATTTGGTACTTAACTAGAGGGTGCTGGGGGAAAAAAAGTCTTGTTATTTTCATTCCTGAGTTTTTATTTTGAGGCTGAAGGAAGACAATGCATGATCTTTCTGGAAAATAAATGAAATATTCTGTCTCCCTCTCTTTCAAAATAGATATAATCAGTCAACCAGTATTTATGAAATTAATATTCATAATAGATGACAACTGTATACTGGTTCAAAAGTCATAAACTGTGTTCACATTTCTTTTGCCATCTTTCTCTTGGTTCTACAGTGTAGATATGGGATGAGTGATTATGATCTTCATTCTTTACAAAGGAGCCATTTCAGATTGAAAGAAGTTATTGGCTAAACCAGTCAAACAGCTAGTCTGGCCTTAGTTGTGGCTGTCAGCACAAAATAGTTCACAGTCTAGAGCAGTCAGGTGGGGAATAGTTAGACAAAATGACTTTCTGTCTATTAACAGATTTTTGATTCTACCGCTCCTAGTCCATGTACCAAATGAGGCTTGAAAGGAATATAATAACAATAACAAAATTAATAACTGATTTTATTGAGTTTTTATTATATACCAGGCACTACGCTAACCACTTTGGCTGTCTCATTTCAAGACTTGCAACAACCCCGTGAGAGAGGAACTATTATTGTCACTATTTGAGAGATGAAAAAAAGAATTCCCCAACTCCTAAATCTGTGTGGCAAAATACAGTCAGTGATATCTAAGTTAAAAAAGTGATTCAAAAAAGTTGATCTCAATGGAAAGAAACTAGAAATAACCTTAGCCAAATTATTTTATTTTATGTATTTCCAGGACTGTTAATTGTGTAAAACCAATTAATTCTAAAACAACTTGTTTGGAGTTCCCACTGCGGCACAGTGGCTTAAAGATCCAGCTTTGCAGCAACTGTGGCATAGATCTCAGCTCTGGTTTCAATACGATCCCTGGCCTGGAAATTTCCATATGCCACAGGTGCAGCCAATAAAAAATAATTAAATAACTATTCCAATAAATATAAAATACAAGTTCAGGTAAGAACACACTGTGTTACAGATTAATGACAAAGCCTTTATTTTTTAAAAGATAAATAAAAATGCTGGTACATCTTATAATCTATGAGTTTTATGTTAAGATAATTTGATTGATACTTGTAATCTACTAAACTCAGTATTTTAACATCAGCAAAAGAAAATAATGGATATAGATGAAAAAATATACTTTTATCTGATATTCTCTTGCCTATCATCTCTGAGCATGATTGGGAGGTAAGCCATTGAAATTCTGTAATTCTGTAAATTCTAATTGTCTAATCCTCATAGAACTTTAGTCTATAAAGGTGCTGGTAGAAGAGAGAAGAAATGCACATTTTTGTTGGTGAAGGTAGTTATCTGGATGTTGCCCTCAACAAAAGAATGTGAAACGCCACGAATGCAAAGGTTAAATCCAGTTCAGCTCAGAGCATTGAAACTCCAAGTTCAGGATGTACGTTTCTACTAAATGAACATGAGATCCCAAAGAGACTCACAACATGCTGCTCCAATATTCTTTTGTAGCTTGTAAATATTTACATTTTCTCATGTAAAATATTATTTGTGAGTTTAAGATGTCTGATGCTCCTTTCAAGTAAAAAATAAAATCTGCGAGTACATTTTTCTCTCTACATTCTCAAGTCCTAAAATAATCCTGATCATATAGTAAAATATTTGTGGAATTGAACTAGATACTACTTCCATTTTTTTAATTTACCTGGTTACTGACCACCATCCAAAGATAATGATTTGCTGTTCCTAAACCGCAAGCAATATCTCTAAAGTCTCACGTTTGAGGCAGCACCACAGAATGATTAAGAGAAAGAGCTCCAGACTTGAACAGATTAGGTTTTAGAGTCTTGACATTCCCTAACTAGCTGGGGAGACCTTGGGCAATAATGCCCTTTTAAATCTCAATTTGATCTTTATAAATAGAAGCAATACATATCCCAGAAGAACATTTAAATGATTCAATTAAATAGCATGTATAGAACAGCATAATGTCCAACATGTGGTAAGCATTCCGAAAATTCTAGATATTAGTATTAATTGTTGTTATTACCATCCATCAAGCATCCAACGGAAAAGAAATTTAACCATAAGGCCAGTTTACAGAGATTTGGGCAGGACTCCGGAAGCTAACAGGCGCTACTAGAGCAAGCAGAGATTAGAAACAATGGAGAAATGCTGCCTCTAGTCCAGATGGGGCAGGGAGAGAAAACGTGTTCCTGGAACACAGTGAAGGCTTGACTCTAGGAAAACAGGTGACCTGCAGTCATGAAAGCATGCAGGTGGGGCCAGAAGTGATGCACTGAAGTCTGAAAGGTGCAAGAAATCCCCAAATCTTTCTCCTTCCACCCTCCAGTCTCTTGGCAGTATTTCCCACTAGCTGAAGCCAACTGGGTGACACAGCTCAAAAGGTAGCCCTCTGAAAAGTTAAGTAAGGCGGAAAAAAAAGATGAATTTGAAAGGGTAGAGGACACCTGCATTAGGATATAATAAAAAATTCTTTACTCTGTGAAGCTTTTCTCACAAAACCAAGCAGTTCCCACATAAATCTTCATGCATGGTTTCCACAAGAATAGATTAATAATTTTTCTCACTAGTACAAAGATGAAGCAACTTGACCGGATTTGAGACACTTGAATATTATAATGATGTATTTTAAAAATGGAATTGGAAAAGAAAGCTACTGACAACCAGTCTCCACTGTGGTCTCCCTTATGTTCTAACAGAAGGTCTGGATGGTCTTCTAAGGAAAAAATTAAATGAAAATTTCAGTGAAGTCAAACTCCCAGGTAAAGAAGAGTTCAGTTTATGTCAGAAATCATATGTCACTTCAAAATATGGAGGAGCAGCCCAAGCTGAGCTGATATGAGAGGTATTTAAGATAATCTGACTTTGTTAAGAGCAGCAGATATAAGAGAAGAGATATTAGGAACAGGATTTGGGGAAGTATAAGGACAATTTATTCTTTCTTTGTTTCTCTTTGTTGTTTTCTGGATTGTTTCTTCCTCTTCCTCCTCTTTCCATCACTTCCTCTACTATCTCTCTTTCTCTCTCTCCCACAACTAGAGTTCTTAAGTCACTGTCTTCCAGATAGGGGAGAATTCCTGATTTGGGGAACATTATCTAGAGATGAGTAGTTACACAGATTCTGCAGACAAATCAGGTTTAACGTACACAAGCTCAGTGTGAAGCTGCAAACTCTATAACTTAAAAATCCTCCTTGTACATATTTCAGCACATACAGTTATGGGACTTCCTCTAAAAAGGAGTCCTTTTTTCAAAGAGAAATGAACCACCAGTTAAATAGGTATCTGTACATGGAGAAAACTACGCAAAGATCCTGACTACTTTTCCTCTGGAATCTTTGCCTTATAAAGCCATCAGAGGTTTTGCATGAAGCAGCCTAGCCTTGGAAAAGCATGACTGGCAGTTTTAGTTGGTAAGAAGCTGTCATTTAGAAATCAGGCAAAGTAATCTCCTTCAGGGCCTGAGAATGGGAAGGTATCTAGATAGCTCATTAAGATATTAAAATTATCAGAGTTCTAAAGAAAAGGGAAACAAATAATTAGACTGTATAAATATTTTAATATTGAAATTATTATTACATGTGTTCTCAAAAACATAATTTTGTATCTTGCCTGGAAGAGAGGATAAAATAAAATTGTTCAATTCTTTTCACCCAAGTATTATTTTCGTATCACCAATGTATTTATCCTAATAGTTGTCAATGAGAACTCCTAAGCCACAATACACTTATTGCTTGGAATTACATTAAAGAGAACAAAAGAGATAATAATAAAAAAAAAATCACTGACAGCATTCTATGAGACAAAGAGTGAGGTAATCAATTACCTGGACTTATCCATATCAATACTTTAATAAGTAGATTAGCATTTCATTGTTATACTATTTTCTGTTGATCTTCATTTGTGACGTCCTCCAACATACGCTGTTTCTCATTTTCACTGTTTTCTTTTTTTTTTTTTTTTTTTTTGCTTTTTAGGGCCATAGGTGTGGCATACAGACTTTCCCAGGCTAGGAGTCAAATATTATGCCATGGAATATTATTCAGCTTTAAAAAAAGAAGGAAATGCTGCCATTTGTGACAACCTGGATGACCTGAGAGGACATTATACTAAGTGAAATAAGCCACTCACTGAAGGACAAATACTACATGATTCCAACTATATGGAGTATCTAAAATAGTCAAATTTACAGAAGCAGAGGATAGAACGGTGGTTGCCAGGGACTAAGGGAAGGAGGGAAAAATGAGGAGTTGTTATTCAGTGGCTGTAACATTCAGTTATGCAAGATGAGTAGGTTCTAGAGATCTGCTGTACAACACTGTGCCTATTGTTAACAATACTGTATTGTGCACTTAAAACATTTCTCAGAGGGATATCTAATTTTAAGTGCACTTGACACAAAAACAAAACAAAGCAAAAACCAAAAGAACACAAAGGAACTATTGGAGGAAAGGTACACATCAATTACTTTGATTGTGGTGATGATTTTATGGTGTCTGCATAAGTCCAAATTCATCACACTGTATACATTAAAGATGTGCAGGTTTTTATATATCAATTATATCTGGATAATGTTATTTTAAAAAGATGTATTTTTTTTGCCTTTCTAGGGCCGCACCCGAGGCATATGGAGGTTCCCAGGCTAGGGGTCATATTAGAGCTGTAGCTGCTGGCCTATGCCACTGCCACAACACCACTAGATCTGGGCTGCATCTGGGACCTACATCACAGCTCACAGAAACGCTGGATCTTTAAACAACTGAGTAAGGCCAAGGATCGAACCTGCATCCTCATGGATACTAGTCAGATTCGTTTCCACTGAGCCATGACGGGAACTCCAAAAAAGATATATTTTTTAAAAGAATTAATCGAAATGCTAATAGTCAAGCAACTCACCTGGTGATTTCTTTCTGTAACTATGTATATCATATGGTGGTCAGCCAAGATTGTGACCAACACGAATGTAACTGAGGTGTGAACTATTATCCTGTGACTCTGAATAATAATCTATGTGCAGAACATTCATGGGGAAAGTATCTCTTGATCAATATTTCTTATAATAACAGATTGTATATTGAACATTTCAGATTCACATTAATGTAAAAGCTTAACATCCTTCCAGGTTTGTATATGCAGCAGAAGAGAACTCTTGAGGCGCCATCTACCTAAATCACTAAGAGTGCCAATAACTTATATTAATGTTAATGAGTGATCTCAAATAATCTTCCTAAGGCAACAACTGTATTTCAGTTTCAATAATTATATCTTTTAGAAGGCCCAAATATAAACCTATAAATAATAAAGAAAACTCAAGTCTACTGCATGCAACCTTACTGTAGATCCAGATTTAGTATAACTGTTTTTATTCAGCTTCCTAAATCCACTTAGGCCCTACGTCTGTGTTGGAAGCTGTGTGGGGCTGGATTTCTTACTACTTTATGAAGTCTCTTCAACAAATAAGGAGACAATAAAATCAATAAATATATTATTTAAGGATCCCAAGCCACATGTAAAAGACAGTTGATGGATACAAGACTCATGTTAGTCTCTCAGGCTCATGGATTGCTGTATCCACTGATGACACATTAAACAGATGCAAAAAAATCTATACAGCCCTATCTCATGCATACTACAAATGTGTTCCTTTTACCTATCTGTCGACTGGTGTCCTACTCTTCATACAGCTAGCCAAAAGGTTTACAACGCTACAATGACAACTGTGTTAAAGAAAGGAAAAGCAGAGAGTCAGAAATACAAGTGTGCACACACATGCAAACACAGAGGGACAGAAATGTGGGTGGTAAGGCCAGGAATTTTTACTGAACAACTCATTAGTAAGATGCTGCTGCAATACCATCCCATTCATCTGGGCACATTACACTTATACTTACTCGATTTTCACTGGCAGTTAGATGAGAACTGCCTCAAGATAGGAAGTATTTTCTGAACCAGTTTCTCAAAGCAAAGATTATAACCATTTTTTCAAAAAGAAATAACCACTAAAGAAATACCCATTACAAAGCTACAGTAATCAAGACAGTGTGGTACTGGTACCAAAACAGACATACAGAGCAATGGAACAGAACAGAGAACCCAGAAATAAACCCAAACACCTACAGTCAATTAATCTTTGACAAAGGAGGCAAGAATATAAAATGGGAAAAAGACAGTCTCTTCAGCAGGTGGTGCTGGGAAAACTAGACAGCCACATGTAAATCAATGAAACTGGAACATACCCTCACATGATGCACAAAAATAAACTCAATGGCTTAAAGACTTAGACATAAGACAAGGCACCATCAAACTCCTAGAGGAGAACATAGATAAAACATTCTCTGACATCAACCGTACAAATGTTTTCTTAGGTCAGTCTCCCAAGGCAACAGAAATAAAAACAAAACTAAACCAATGGGACCTAATCAAACTTACAAGCTTTTGTAAAGCAAAGGAAGCCATTAAAAAAAATAAAAAGACAACCTATGGAATGGGAGAAAACAGTTTCAAATGATGCAACTACAACGGCTTAATCTCTGAAATATAAAAACAACTTATACAACTCAAAAACAAAAAATCCAAGGAGCCAATTGAAAAATGGGCAGAAGACCTGAACAGACATTTCTCTAAAGACGATAAGCAGATGGACAACAGGCACATGAAAAAATAAACACATCACTAATTATTAGAGAAATGCAAATAAAAACTACAATGAGGTACCACCTTACACTGGTCAGAATGGCCATCATTAACAAGTCAACAAACACCAAATGCTGGAGAGGGTGTGGAGAAAAAGGAACTGTCCTATACCGTGGGTGGAAATGTAAATTGGTACAACCACTATGAAAAACAGTATGGAGGTACCTCAAAAAACTAAATATAGAAATACCATATGACCCAGCAATTCCACTCCTTGGCATCTACCTGGACCAAACTTTCATTGTAAAAGATACATGGGAGTTTCCGTCGTGGCTCAGTGGTTAACAAATCCAACTAAGAACCATGAGTTTGCGGGTTTGATCCCTGGCCTTGCTCAGTGAGTTAAGGATCCGGCGTTGCCGTGAGCTGTGGTGCAGGTTGCAGATGCGGCTCAGATCCCATGTTTCTGTGGCTGTGGCGAAGGCCGGCAGCTACAGCTCCTATTAGACCCCTAGACTGGGAACCTCCATATGCCATGGGTGCAGCCCTAGATAAGGCAAAAAGACCAAAAAAAAAGAAGAAAAAGATACATGCACCTCTATGTTCATTGCAGCACTATTCACAATAGCCAAGACATAGAAACAACCTAAATGTCTTTTGACAGATGAATAGATTAAGGAGATGTGGTAGATGTACACAATGGAACACTACTCAGCCATAAAAAAGAACAAAGTAATGCCATTTACAGCAACTTGGATGGAAACATTCTCATACTAGTGAAGTTAAGTCAGAAAGAGAAAGACAAATACTGCATTATATCACTTATATCTGGAATCTAATATATAACACAAATAAACCTTTCTATAGAAAAGAAACCAACTCATGGACTTGGAGAATAGACTTGTGGTTGCCAATGGGGACAGAGAGGGAATGGGACGAACTGGGAATCTGAGGTTAATGATGCAAACTATTGCATTTGGAGTAGATAAGCAATGATATCCTGCTGTATACAACTGCGAACTATATCTAGTCACTTCTGATGGATCATGATGAAGGATAATGTGAGAAAAAGAATGATTGGGTCACTTCACTGTACAGCAGAAACTGACAGAACAATGTAAATCAACTATAATAGAAAAATAAAAACCTAAAAAAATAAAGAAATGCACATTGAAGTTTAACTTTATGCATGCTGCTATGGTCTTAAACTCTTCACATATATCCTAAATAGTTAATAGTGATCCTTAAAACACTAAAATGATATTCATGAAACTTAGTTAAAGTGGACAGACCATGTATTTGGGGTAAGGGGGTGAAGGAGTCAATTTCTTGTTGTGATAATTGCTTTTGGAAAATGACCACAAAGAGTAAATAGTAATTGCTTTCTTGAGCTTATTAGTTTTAATTTTGAAGTCTTTTGAAATCAAGAGCTTCTTTCTGACTGCCCTCTTGTTCACTACTACTGAAACCACACAGGAGTCTTTCCTTTAATTAATTAGAGTGTAATTAAACAGCAGGTACCCAGCAGAAGCTGGAGAGATGGTTCCATCTGTTTTACAGGGTCTCAGGGCGATGACAAGAGAGTTCCCCCACGAATTTTACCTTGAGCAGTTTTTGTATTTTAATTTCCAGCTATCTCTTTTATAAATTGCTCATATGATTTCACTTGATAATTTAACACTTCAAAATTGGAGTCCCTCCAGCATTTACCCTGAAAACATACTTAAAAAAAAAAAAAGATTATGAAGAGGAGAAGAGAGCGTGTTTTATAAAATTCCCATTGACAAACACAATTAAAAGAACAGATCATTCACTTATTAATGTAAAACAGTGGGCAGACACCATTTCTCAAAAGCAATCATTTTTAATTTAAGATACAGGGGATTCACAGACACAGAGAAGACTGATAGTACTCCAGAATGCAGGGGGTGGGACAAGCTTTAGGGAAGGCATATATTAGTATCTTATTTTTACCTTGGAAGAGTCCCCAAATTTCAGAAATGAGAAGTAAATTTTGCTAAAAGAAAATTTCTGGAAATAAGAAGTAAAAACAGTAACACTTGGTTCTCAGATAATAGAACATGTGTATCATTTGCTGATGCATATTCTAATTCTTATGAATCACTCATTTCTTCTGCAAAATCGTAATTTTCATGAGGAGAAAATGTCTATTTTGATACATTTCTTTATCCCCAAAGAACATACTGGAGTGCTCAGTTGCTAATTGCTGAATGGCAATAATTCAATCAGCCGTTTATTTCTTACCCATTATATAAAACCTAGCTAGATCTTTGATCACAGTGTGTTCAGATCTGGAGGAGCTAGTGCTTCGAATGGTTGTCAGCGGTCACAGCTTTGTTCTCTTTGAAAATAAAACTGATGTATTCCAGTTATGTTTTAAGGATGCTTACCTTTTAAATGGAAATTCATGGTTTTCATCAATACCATGCAATGTAAGAAATTGGGGGGGATGACAAAAAATAAAGGAAACCCATAAGGTCTGAGTTTGTAATACATGCTTATTTTGTCTGGATATTAGAAGAACAATTAAATGTAATTGCTTACAACAGTAAGCAATCTAAAGCAACACCACACTTTAAGAAACCAAGACATATACTAATTATAAATTAAATATTAGACTAAACTATCATTCATTGATTCAGTAAATATATATTAACTTTATGTGGTGAGTAAACACAAACTAAACCCTGCACACATGAAATTTACAGACCTTTGTTAAAACTGACAAAATATTTTTGGGACAGCAAACTGCGAAAGAGGCAAACAGTAAGGATCCTCTCCTTAGCAGAGGCATTTTACCAAGTCAAGGAGACCAGGAAATGACCCTTGAGATGAGAAGAGTGAGTCAGACCTAACCAGGTGGAAAAGAAAAGAATTGCTGAGCACAGGGAACAGCAATTGCAGAAACTATTTGTAAGTTCCCATAAAACAATTAGAAAGCTATTGCTTGGGCCAAGGAGGGACAATGGCAGATTCAGCTAGGATGGTGGTGGCAGTAGTGATGGAAGGATATAATCAAACTACAGACATACATGCCAGTATCTTTGTAGGATACTGTGATGGTCTGTACACCACTCTGAGTTTCATCAGCTTTAAATATATACACAAAGCATGACTCCTGAAGGGCAAATGAAATTTGGTATGAGATTTTATGTGGTACACATGGAAGAATGATTTCTGTTGTGTAAGGTTTTCTTGCTATTAAAAGTCAAAATGTTATAGATTTAATGCAAAGGAGAGATTAGAAATCTCTATGCTGACAGCAGGTGGGCAGGATAAGCTTTATAACAATTAAAGGGAAGCCAAAGAAGTTACTGAGGTCAATACAGTTAATATGTGTGTGTGAGCAGAGATAACAATCTGATTAAATGAATACCTTTAATATTCAAGACCTTCACACAAACCTTATAGCAACAACACCCATATGCACCTAAAGTTGCAAATGAAATATAATTTGTCCAAATTAATTCAAGTGTAATAGAAATGATTGATGATTTGATCTGTTCCAAAGAATAATAACTATAAAACATGACACTGTACATTACAGACACAAGTCATTAAAGGTCATTAACACTATTCACTTGAGTTAGAACTGAAATAGAAAAATTCATCAGGAAATTTAAAAGCAATTTAATATAATATTCAGAGTAGAAAAAGTCACTTCAGTTATTCCTAACCATATCTTACACATTATGTAGGTTAAAATGACATTTTATTTCCAAAATCAAGCATCCTATAGATGAAGAAAATGCACGATAGCAAATGACACAATAAACTGTGTGTGTGTGTGTGTGTGTGTGTGTGTGTGTGTGTGTGGTACCATGGTACTAAAATCTCTCTATGGTACTAACTGATGCAGTTTATACTACTGAAATTTCACAGAAAAGATTAAGCCTCTGATATTATCTAACTAGTTAGCTAGTTAGCTTTTATTAAGACCATAATATACGTTTCATGGCAAAATTATTGAAATTCATCTGCTAGGATGAAGTTTGGAACAAAGACATAATAAAAGATGAACTCCTTGGCTTATTCTCTAGTTGTTACACAATGTGTAATTTAAATGCAACAGCAGAGGATGTTGATAGTTTTAGTACCACCCATTTCTATCCCTGTATCTCCTTTTCAGAGACCAACACTTGTAGCTCTCAGTTTTCACTTTGGTAATTTTAGCCTTTTTTTAGACTAGCACCTTTATACTACTATTTATTAATTCATCAATGGGCTTCCTGTTAAGGTAGAGAAGGACTAAGCTCTTTTGCAACATTGTCTCCCTTCCCTTTCTCTCCATACTGTCACCTATTCATAATATTTGATTGAGATTTTACATATAAAATGTAATATAAAATGCAAATGTCATTCACCATTAAATCCAATAGTTTTGTGTTATGTTTCATTTGTGAACACATACAGTGAACATTACATCCAGATGCTACTAGCTGCTTGTGTTTCATCTACTTGTTTGTATATGTTGTGATTGCTCTTCTCTTCCCGTGTACTCCAGAAGATTTTTAAAATATCTGATTTCAAATATGAAATATTTCCAAATGCTTCATATTTATCAGTGCTACAACTTCTTTATCCATGTCAGATTTTTAATGAGAACTTTATTCTTTTGAATGAATCATTCCATTTCGCTTACTAAATATCTTTTTTCTGGAACATGTATTCCTTTTGCAATTCGAATTCTATGCTGTCCCAAAGCCATCAACCTAGGAACTCCCTTCAACACTTTCATGGCTTGGGTACCTATTTCCTCGGTTCCTAATTTTGATTCTGTTCCTTTGACTGAATGGAGTACACCTTGAAGAATTTATTTTAACTGTTGCTGAGCAGAAACTTTTAAGTTTAATCAAGTACAATTTGTTTATTTTTCTTTTTATTGTCATTACTCTAACAGGTGGATCTGAGAAGATGTTGCTGTCATTTATGTCGGAGAGTGTTTGGCCTACGTTTTCCTCTAGGAGTTTTATAGTATCTGGTCTTATAGCTAGGTCTTTAATCCATTTTGAGTTTATTTTTGTATAGTGTTAGGAAGTATTCTAATTTAAACAAAACAAAAATACAACCCACAGAATGTGAGAAAATATTTGCAAATGAATCAACTGACAAGGGTTTAATCTCCAGAATTTACAAACACCTCCTACAGCTCAATACCAAAAAAAGCCAACCCCATAAAAAAATGGACAGAAGATCTAAACAGACAGTTCTCCAAAGAAGACATACAGACGGCCAAAAAACACATGAAAAGATGGTCAACATCACTCGTTATTACAGAAATGCAAATCAAAACCACTATGAGGTACCACCTTACACTGGCCAGAATGGCCATCATCAAAAATTCTACAAACAGTAAGTGCTGGAGAGGGTGTGGAGAAAAAGGAACCCTATTACACTGTTGGTGGGAAAGTAAATTGGGGCAACCACTGTGGAAAACAGTATGGAGATTCCTTAGAAAATTAAAAACAGAATTACCACTTGATCCAGGAACCCCACTCCTGGGCATCTATCCAGAGAAAACCATGACTCAAAAAGACACATGTACTCCAATGTTCATTGCAGCACTCTATACAACCTAAATGCCAAGTCATGGAAACAACCTAAATGCCCATCGACAGAGGAGTGGCTAGGGAAGATGTGGTACATATACACAATGGAATATTACTCAGCCATTAAAAGGAACAAAGTAACAGCATTTATAGCAACATGGATGGACCTAGAAATTATCATGCTAAGTGAAGTCAGTCAGACAATGAGACACCAGTATCAGATGCTACCACTTACATGTGGAATCTAAAACAAGGACACAATGAACTTCTTTGCAGAACAGATACTGACTCACAGACTTTGAAAAACTTATGGTTTCCAAATGAGACAAGTTTGGGGGGATGCACTGAGAGTTTGGGATGGAAATGCTATAAAATTTGGTTATGATGATTTTTGTACACCTATAAATGTAATAAAATTCATTAAGTAATTTAAAAAGGAATTTATTTTAACTTAATTTTGTTCTACTTCACAATTAATGATCTATCTCAGTGTAGAATTCAAGATTTTAAAACATTTTTATTGCAGAATAGATGGGTATAGCTCTAAACTCTGTTTTCTAGTGGAGTAAGGATTCTTACTCGGTTTTAATTCCTGAACCTTTGCCTGAGACAAGTATTGCTCTTATTTGGGGGTCTTTTATTTTATCCCTAATGTTAAAATGTTCACAATGATGTTAACACTTGGAGTTTACCTTTTATAATACAGGACACTTCACTTTCTATATGAACACTCACATTTTAAGTTGGGAGAATGTTCTTTTATTATTTCTTTCATAATTTACTGTCTTTCAGTCACCTAAAAAATAAGCGAGACTCCCCACCCTAAAATGATATTCTAATATCCCTACATATATGATTGTTGCAAAGATCAAATGAAATAATGTGTAAGTATTTAATAAAAGTTAGACACCATAATCAATACCTTTTGTTTTCCAAACAATACTCTGAGTGCTACATGTACTTACAGCAAAGCTAATATATCAGTGGGTCAACAGTCCAATTAAAAAGCATCGCTGCTATTTAAAGCCTTCTATCATGAGATACATCTGGAAGCCATGAATCATTGAGAGTACAAAGATTATAGCCCAGATTTTTACTTGTTATTGCTTTTACTAATAATTTCCTGGTCTCATATATGTGTACAGACTTAACTGTTAAAATTTTATTTGCTTTTTTATGAAGTATATATGGCTGTTTTTAAAAAAATCTCCTACAATTCTCTAGCCATACTTTTTTATATCTGTGTAGCATTAGCTTGCACTTGAATCACTTGTAGTCTCTCTATTTACAAGAAACCATTTTCCTAATACTAGGGTAAAATGATTTGCCAATCCACTGTCTTCTCAGAAATCATTTGTGTTCTGAAAAGACAGTGATTATAATAATATTATGCCTACAATATATACCTAATGCAAGAAAACTATTACTGAAGGATAACTTGAAACTTCGAGATATACAAACATGAAATAATTTTTAGATAACTGAGAATAAAAACTAAGCAGGGGATACATATTTGATTCAGCTAGATATGGTAATAAATTTCCAATATGATGATGCTGAATTGAAAAACTAAACCATGAAATATGTCTTATTATATAGCTTAATAGAATCACAAAGACTGATTATATTTGTCCAAGAAACATATGGTTTTGCCCTCACATCTTATTCAAGTCATTATAAATTAATGTTTTCTGCATAAACTGATGTTTAAAATACATGCAGAAATATGATGTGGATTCTAGAATTTTGTTTTTCTTGCCACTTTTATAATATTGTTTAGAGTTTATGACATGAGTATTTCCTACATGGTAATATTTGTCAATACATATTCTAAGCTGCCAATTTTTTGTCTATTACTAGTAAAGCAAAGAAATGTGAACCAGTGAACATACATCAAACATACTGTGATAATTTTGTGCCTCCTTCCTGGTTGGTACGGAAATTTTCAAGTAAGAACTGAAAAACTCTGAAATATTTCTATTATAAGAATACCACTGGTGTCCAAAATTAGACCCAAGTTTGAAAGAGGGCATCATGTTAGGAAACTCAAGTTAGTGTTCCATTGTATGTCTCTTCTATGAAAGCTTCCTGTGGCTCCAGGAAACTACCTTTCTGACTAGTTGATTCTATAAATCCTCTTCCCAGTACACAGTCTAACATCATTGATATATTTTGGTTAATGAATTAGATCTTTGTCATTACTTTTGATAATTATGATACTGTGCACTACGGATCAAAATTTGCTATAAATCAAGGTACTATTTTCATGCTCTCCAAAAAGAATTTCTTTTAAAAAAGTAAAAGGACCTCAAGATATTTAATTTAAAATATATTCTCTTGTGTATGACTTTCAGAATGACTTTATAGTTCCAATGAGAGCTAACTCTAAGAAAATGTTCTCCTACATCACTTTTGATACTCTCAAATCCTATATTTTTTCTCAGACATCCATTTTTCCCTACTTCACACGGTCCTTTAGACGTCCAAGTGCTTCTTCCCCTTCAGGGGTGTTCCAAGGCAGGACTAGAGTCCCTAGCTTCTCTGACACTCATATGTCAGTTTCACTCTACATGAGTAACAACAACACTCCCCTGAGGATTTTTCAGTTTAACAAAGGCAGAAATTGTAGATGCCTACCAAATCTGGCCTTTCCTTTTCTTTCAAATGATCAGAGCGCTGATTTCCTGCTGGAACATTGCCTCTCAGCTGGAAGACTATTTCACATCCTCTCTCAAGTAGACAATTCCATGCATCTAAAACAAGGAGATGTAGGTAGATGTGCAGCGGGGGCTTTCAAGAAACCTTCCTCAAAGTGAAGAGGCATGGCCTTTTGTTCCCCTTTCCCAACTCACTGCTGGTAACATGGATTTGATGCCTGAAGCTCCAAAAGCATCTCAAACCATATGGACAAGGGTTACATAATACCTTCAGAGAACTGTTCCTACCGCCTTCCCCATAAGAGTCTCACAGATTCCTGAGCAGAGTGCAACATAAAATTGTGTACACTCTAATAAATGAGCACAGAGCTCAGCCCCATTCAGAAATTGAGAAGAAAAGATTGTTCAGAACTTCCAAAACTATTGTAAAAACTTTTCATTTTTAGGGCTGCATCTGCGGCATACAGATGTTCCCAGGCTAGGGGTCTAATCAGAGCTGTAGCCAACGGCCCATGCCACAGCCATAGCAACACCAGATCCAAGCCATGTCTGTGACCTACACCACAGTTCACAGCAATGCCAGCTCCTTGACCCACTGAGTGAGGCCAGGGATCAAAACTGCGTCTTCATGGATATTAGTCAGATTCGTTTCCACTGAGCCACAATGGGAACTCCAAAACATTTCTTGCTTAGACTATTCCACAGAACATATTAACAAAACATTTGATCACTATAATCACTATAACATAATTTTCCATATATATAAAATATATGTACTTGCACATGTACATATTTAACACTATGATATTAAGTGAACTTTTTTTTTTTGGCTGTGCCTGTGGCATGCAGAAGTTCCCACGCCAGGGATCAAACCTGCACCACAGCAGCAACCCAAGCCATTGCAATGACAACACTGAAGCCTAAACTTGCTGTACCATAGGAGAACTCCTTAACTGAACTTTTTTTTTTTTATAGATACTTTAAAATTGAATAGTAAATATATTTAGTAAACTATTTGGTAATAATTTTAAGGTATTAGAAAGTTAGGTTTTATAAAAATAATCAAGGTTAAATTCTGATAACATTTGTGATTTTGCAACTGCTCACATTCTTTATATGTTTAGGTTGGCAAAGGCAAACTCTTCATGGTCATTCTAGACCAGGGCCTCTAACATGAGACCTATGTTTACTTCTCCACTTCAGAAGTGCTTTGCATCTCTTTTCCTCTTTTACACTTTTTAAATTTTCTATATATGCCTTCATCTTAACCTGAATTGTTTCCACTTACTATCTCATCTTTCATATGCATTCCCTCTCCAACTTCTGGGACATCTTTCATTTTTAGAATATGTTTATCCTGGTCATTCTCTTACTCTCCCACTCTCTGTTCTGTATCTGTTCTGCCTTGATTTATGCTCCAAGAGACAGATTCCCAAGGACTAGACTCCCAAGGTCAGGGCTTGATGCTGATCAGGTTTATATTTTGTTCTGCTGGTGAAAGGCAAGAAGAGGAGACAGGAGGCTCTAAGGAGAGAAGCAGAGCTTTCTTTGACTTTCCCTCTCTGTTGTGGGCCATGTTTCTTGCAGTGGCTGATTTCTACATAACCTCCATGCCCACTGGTACTCTCTAATTCCTTCCCTTTCCTCTTCAGATCTACGGTTGGGAAGACGGTAAATATTCTTTGTTGGCTTCTTTACTCTTACTTAAACCTCTGTAAACAGCTCCTTTATTTCACATCAGTTTATAGAATGTTAGTGTTGATCTTGCCTTCACTGAATACCCATTAAAAAAAGCTACTCTCAATCGTTTTCTTAAATCATGATTATCTATCTATCTAGTCTATCCTTCTAATGTTTATCTCAATCTCTCTTCACTAGCAAACCAAGCACTTTTAGAAGTAAAGTGAACATGATGTGGCTTTCACACTCATCTGCTTTACTACAATTATTTCTCCAAAGTTCCTATATGACCTGTAATCTCAATCCAGTGAGATCATTTATGGTCTCCTTCTCTCTAACTTCTCTACAGTGATTAACCTTGATGATCACTTGCTTATGGATACTTTTTATGTCACTGTTCTCCTATAATTCCCTTTCATCTTTCTCTTTCCTTGGCTCCTCTCTGTCTTTCTTAATTCTCTGCAAAGTGACACTTTCCAAAATTCTACTCATTCTTTGGGACACAAAATCTATCAAATTGACTTGTGATGATTTTTGTACACCTATAATTGAAATAAAATTCATTAAGTTATAAAAAACAAAACAAAAAAATTCTACTCATTCTTCCAGGTATTCACATGGCCTTAATGATCACATGTATACCTCCAAAATTGTGCCACTTGTTGAATTCTCTTATCTCATTTAACCGTATAACACCTCCATAGTCATTCCTTCTCAAAATCTTAGAATCATCTTGATTTCTTCTTTTTACCTGTACATAAACCCAAATGATTTATTTCATATCTATCTTAGCTTCATCTCTTAACTCAAACCTCCTTTTCTTTCCTTCTTCATTTGCCCTAGTGAAAGCACTATTTCTTCTATATTTTATAACTATAGGGATTTCCTCTCAGATTTTTCTAACCACACTTTTCCCTGCATATTTATCCTGCCACAGTGTTATGATTCCACTCCTCAAAGTTCCTTACTGGCTCTCCATGACATAAACCTAGATTTCTAAAGATGACGTTAAAGACTCCATTTGGCCCCAGTCTGACACTCCAGTTAGTCTTAGTCTTCTCCGATTCCCTAACTCACTTCACTGTTTTTAGTCAAAAAGGTCCCTCAGCCTGGTAAAACCTTCCACTCTAATTTCATTTCTCAAAAGCATGTCTATATTTGAGACAACACTTGAAATAGTCTACTTCCAGATCTCCACTTGAAATTAGTTTTTCCATCCCAGTACTGCAACAACAAAAATGTCAATTTTTAAAAATTACTAGCTGCCTTCCTTTAGAGATATGTACAGTGAAATCTTATTTCATATATTATTTTGTATGCAAAAGAAGGCAAGAATAATGTTATCACAGAATTCCTCAAAGTGTAACGAAGCACCTCTAAGGTTGAGGACCTTCATCTAATTATTTTAAATTTTGATGGGTTCTACTAGCTCATTGAGGTGTTCCTATGAATATCACCAGATTCCCAAAATTCGCAGCATTAAATCAATTAACCTAATCTTATGGTAATGCTCTCTTCTGTGTAACCCAAAACAGGGTTGGTAGTTGCTCAGTGTAATTGGATATGCCAAAAGTTCAGTTGTTCTGACTCTCTGTGGACTACCCAGACAGATGGTCAACTGGCAAAAGACCAGAAATGCTAGTTCTACCTATTAAGAAGCATCAAAACAACTAAGTCTTACAAATTCTAACATAACCATTATATTTTTTGTGTGCTGATTTGCCGATGGCTGCAACCATTTGCAAATAACTGTATTTCTTAAGGAAATGTATTTGGATAAAAGAAAATATTTTATAACTTCAAGAATCATAACATTATAATTTCTTCTTCCTAGCTTTGATTTATTAATTTTACTTTGACATTTGTAGGTAAATACTTCATTATATGGGAGAAGGCACTACACTTTTAACTGTTTCAATTTAGTCTTGATTTTAAAATGCTAAATTGGAAATTGTGCAATAAAGGAGATTTACATCACACCAAAGTTAAAATAACTCAGTCAGTCAGCAAATAAGTGCCCAAGTACCAGAGGCAGGTAAGATGAGAATCCAAAGTGAATTCTGCTCTCAGAGGTGACAGAGCACTGATTCTCCAGCATGCTTGGAGGAGGCCCTGAGGTTAGATAAACTTGGATGGAATTTCCTTTTTTGCTTCATGAAATTTCCATGATGAAAATGAAGATGGGAGAAGAGAGAGGAGAAAAAGGAATGAAAATAAATTTAAAAAAAAACTCACAAAAATTGCACAGTTTCAAATTCCAGATGTAGAGTTTTAAACAGACCTAAGTAAAACCACACTAACTTTAGATATCCTTTTTAATTTGAGTATTTTTTTTACTATGGTGAGCATGTTCACACGTGCCTCATATATATAAACAAAAAAAAAAAAAGAAAGAATTGAAGCAACAATCTGATTCAAAAAGACCAAAATGACCATTTAGTTATAAAGAATGAGATGTCTGAAAGCAAGGATATTTATCAAAAGAATGCCTAAATTCTAAAATATGACCAAGCTATTAAAAGGAATGAAATAACAGCATTTATAGCAACATGGATGGACCTGGAAATTATCATGCTAAGTGAAGTCAGTCAGACAATGAGACACCAACATCAAATGTTACCACTTACATGTGGAATCTAAAAAAAAGGACACAATGAACTTCTTTGCAGAACAGATACTGACTCACAGACTTTGAAAAACTTACGGTTTACAAATGAGACAAATGGGGGGTGGGGGATGCTCTGAGTGTTTGGGATAGAAATGCTATAAAATTTGGTTGTGATGATTTTTGTACACCATAAATGTAATAAAATTCATTAAGTAACTAAAAAGATAAAAATAAAATATGACTAGTCTGATTGTACCAATTCAATTTAAATGTGAAAATAATAACACTGGTATTTCTAGGACTCTGTTTAGAGGCAATTATAAGTAATGTTTATGTAATTTTAAAAATCTAGAATTTAGATTTTTGTTATATTTTCACTCAGACCTTCTGTTCTTCATTTTACTTGTGAAGATTGGGCCCTGTTGTAATGTCATTAGGTCTGAAAGTTTCTTTAAAATATTTTGAATGGAATTGCCTATATTCTTTATTTCAGCAACTTAGCAGCAGGTCCACAGATTCACAATTTATAGGGAAATATAATATTATATTCCTACTAGTTCAAACACCTATATATTATTTTCAAGTTCACTTGAGAAACATTTTAAAACAATGATATTAACTATTCAATAACAGTTGTGTGTCACCTTAGAAATATTAGAATGTTACACAAGGAGAGAATATTATCATAGGAAATCACATTCTCCAATGTCTATACTATTTTTTTCAAAATATATTAAAATAGGGAAAAAACAACCCTCACTCCCACCCCCACCCCCACAAAAAAAAAAAAAGAAGAATATCAGCTTTTCCAATAGCGGACTGAAAACCACAGGGTGAAAAATTGACGGCTGTGCAGCTGTGAAGGTTTTTATTCTTACAAGGTATAAATCAGGATGAATATTAGGTCAAGAGCATTACACAGAATTTTAAAGAGAGCATCAGAGGGATGGTAACCGGCAATACTTTTTGTCTATAATCTAAAAACAAATCAGCTTTGCCTTTTCCACCAACAAATATATCCTCAGAGTTAGAAAAATAAAATATGATTCTCTTGCTTGCATTTTTTTCTCTGCATAAACAATTAATATATAGTAAAAGCATCCACCAACTTCACCAAGGCTTTTAGCTAGCAAACACTTGTGAGCACTTGATGTGTATTCCAGGTATCAACTTTTTTTCAGACTTTATCTAATTTATCTGGTGCTTATCTTTCTCTCATCACATGATATTCTAGTATACATGCTTAAAAAAATAAGATGGCACTATATGTGTTTTATGTCACTTCAAATGTTTTCTTTTATTTTTTTTTCCAGAATCTTGTGGAGCACACAGAGGAAGGGAGAAACTTCAAAACTCAAAGAGACTGCAGTAAGGCTTATAAATGGTAGTGGGAACTACAGAAAAATGCTGCAGGACCTTGACAATCTAATGCTTTCAGGTGAAAAACTTCCTTGTTTGGCTAAATCAGAGCATGGGGTAACCACCTGGGCTTACCCTGGCCTATACCTTCTCAATAGAGATGCCTGTGCACTGGTCAAGGCAGCCCTCCAGTGACCTGTACTGATCACCAAGAGAGCTGAACTAAATGGTTCTGCTGTGCCGTGAGGGTCTGTTTGCTTGGACATACAGTCCCAGCGAGATATGCACAGGAATATTAATTATAAAGACAGGCGAGAAGCAAAAGAATGAGCATGCTGGAGGCCCCTGCAGAAGGAAGCAGTCTCATTTCCCACAGAGTGTTGAAGCGCAGGGCCGCGCTCCCGCTCACTGAGCACAGGCGGAGCTGTTGCCCTGCTGCTTAATGTTAATTAGAGAATAAATAAGTGGCCAACTGGAGTCTGTGGGCATATGTTGGTCAACTGTCTCTGTCTAATTAGGTTGTAAGCCCACTGGGCAGGGGCCTCATTTAAATCTATGTTCTGGAAAGCACTTAGTGCCTTTGTTGAGGCCTAGTGAATGTGAGAGACTAGGGCAAATGGCTGAGGTTTAATAAGCAACAACAACAACAAAAAAATTGGAGAATGTGTGTATGGGGGGGAGTATCTTTCAGAATGCTAACTAAATACTTAGGGCAAAGAATGGAATTTTACTTTTAATAGACAAATACCCATATGTAGCTCCATGTACCATAATAAGCATATATGTAATTTATATAAAATTTGTATATAATTTGAGATTTACAACTTAATATCAGTTCTACATGATATTATATGTACAATTTAGAAATTATGTAGAGCATTTTCAAATGTAATAAACATAAATATCAAGTGGAATAGATACTAGTTTAATTTAAGTGCTAGAATAGCTACACCACATATTGCATGTGTGTGTGCTGTACATTTAAGTGTGAGTGTGTGTGTTTGTGTTTATAGAGTACAATAATGTAATGTATGGGTGCTTTTTACTGCACACATAATGTCTAAGTATTCAGACATTCCTTAAATGTTTAAGCAGTGAGTATTCTCTATTTTACATTCTTGTTTGTATAATTCCGGGACGTTGCTTGTCTCTTCCTGTGTCCTCCAATGTCAGTCACTCCACCATGTCTGCTGCTCTTAGTGTCAGAATAGTGAAGTTAACTATCAGCATCAAAGGGCAAGAAAGTAAAAATTTAAATATATACATTTGTATATGTGTTTATACTATTTTTCATGTTTAACAACTATTTATTTCCTGTGTAAAGTCATCATGCCCTTCTTTAAAACACCTGCAGCATTAAATAATATACTGTCTTCCATTTCCATTTGTTTACTTGTGCACATATCTGTCTATGGCATGTTTTTTTTTCCCTTGAGAACCTATACGATATCCAAGGTAAAGACCAAATCTTGTTTAATTTTATGTTTCTAGCATTTCTTACTAGTGGTTGTCAAAGTAATTTCCAACAAATACTTGATGGTTGACTGAAACTATGTTTATTTATTACGTATTTTTAAGTTTCTAGATTTAGACAAATTTGATCACTGCATGAATACTTAAATTGCTTTACACTTTGACTCATTATAAGTATTAGTATACACATCAAAGAGAAGGAATAAAATGGTGGCTCTGGCAAGAATAAACTGGTTTAATGTATTCACTTATGCTCAGTTATCATAAATATAGATATTAATATCTTCCAAATACTGATATCATTAGAAAAATACTGCCTAAAACACCTAGTCTTTTAATATTCTCTCCCTTAGATTTAAAGAAACTTGGCATTTTAGAATATAACTACCTCAATGTCCATCAACAATGAATGGATTAAGAAGATGTGGTACATGTACACAATGGAATACAACTTAGCCACAAAGAAGATAAATTTGCAGCACCATGAATGGAACTAGACATTCTCATACTAAGGGAAATAAGCCAGAAAGAAAAAGACAAATGCCATAGGAGTTCCTGTCGTGGCTCAGTGGAAACGAATCTGACTAGCATCCATGAGGACACAGGTTCAATCCCTGGCCTCGCTCAGTGGGTTGGGGATCAACATTGCCATAAACTGTGGTGTAGGTCACAGATATGGCTCAGATCTGGCATTGCTGTGGCTGTGGTGTAGGCCAGCTGCTGCAGCTCCAATTTGACCCCTAGCCTGGGAACCTCCATATGCCGCAGGTGTGCCCCCCCCCAAAAAAAGACAAAAAATAAAGAGATAAATATCATATGAAAGCACTTATTTGTGGAATCTAAAATATGGCACAGGTGATTCTATCTACAAAACAGAAACAGATCAGATCACAACCAAGGAAAGTGGACTTGTGGTTCCCAAGAGAGAGGGAGGAGGGAGTGGGATTAATGGGCAGTTTGGTGTTTTTGGATACAAACTGTCATATTTGGAATGGATGGGCCATGGGACCCTCCTGTACAGCACAGGGAACTGTGTGTGATTGGGTCACTTTGCTGTACAACAGAAATTGAAGAAACATTGTAAATCAAAAATCCTTTTAAAAAAAGGATCAATTTTAAAAAAAGAAAATATATGTTGGTCTTTAGGCCAAATTTACATTTTTTTCATGGATCTCTTATGCCCCCCAAAGGAGACCCTCTGAAGATGGGAGGCAGGCATTTGTGGCTCTAGGAGACCTATGACAAAGATGTTCTATGGTTTGGTCATTGTTCTCTTTTATATTTGTAGAGATAAAGTAGGGATTAAAATATAAAGATCGTCATTAAAATATAAAATACCTAGGCATCACTCAGGCATTGCCTTTAGCACTGTATTGTATGAAGTGGTTACCTTCATATATCAAATGTGCCTGCCACATACTCTGCTTGTTCACTTTTCATCTGAGAGTTTTTGTACACTATTGCTTCCTGCCTCTTCTTTCTTCCTCCTCATGGTGAAAACCACTGGCTCCCAAGGTAAGGGCTGAGACTCCTGAGAATAATTCTAGGAAAAGAGGTCAAATTCCCCCCTAAATAATCCTCAGACACTCCAAAGCAAACCAAGAACTCAATAAAGAAAAATAAATTCTTGCTTTTATTTCTCAGTCTCCATCTTTGCCTCATTCTGCTCTTCTCTCTATTCACCTGCCGCTCACCATGGGTTACTTCTTAAAATTGAGTTTTAGTACACTGTGTTTACCTTTTTAAAAAATATGTGAGTAACCATGTTCTGGTGACTTACTGGACATCATAGTCACCTTCCACAACTAGAAGCTCATATTTTCCTTGTGGATCTGCTCACAGAGATTGGACAGTAGTAACTGCCCACAGCCTGCTGACTTGAGTAGAGCTTCTCGCTGATGGAGCACCTGTCATCTGCCATTATCCCACTGGGCTTACAAAGAGCTTTCCCTGGTCACCCTCATATTCTTTCCTCTTCACGGATAGAGCAGATACGTGTTTGTTACTTTGACTCAGGCTTTATCTGTCCTTCATTTTTCTTTCTCCAGAATTAGTCAATCTCGGTTATCAATTTTTATTTTAATATCTCTTTGGATGACACACTTGCCTATAGATGTGCCTTTTTTTTACTTTTTCATTTTTTTATTTTTAATTTTTTTTGCCTTATCTAGGGCCACACCCGCGGCATATGGAGGTTCCCAGGATAGGGGTCTAATAGGAGCTGTAGCTGCCAGCCTTCGCCACAGCCACAGCAACACGGGATTAAAGCCGTGTCTGCAACCTACACCACAGCTCACGGCAATGCTGGATCCTTAACCCACTGAGCAAGGCCAGGGATCGAACCCGCAACCTCATGGTTCTTAGTCGTATTTGTTAACCACTGAGCCACGAAGAGAACTCCATGCCTTTTTTTAAATCAACAAAAGTATCGAGTTGGTCTAATGCCTAGAATTGGATGTTGCCTACCCGTCCTTCCCTTTTTCATTTGTGTAATGCCCTCTCCCCTATGATTCTTTAAATGTCCTTCTCAAAAAACAGTTTAAAACTCACAACATCCATGAATTATCTAAAAGAATTTACTTTATCTCCGCACCCTCTCCAACTGCTGGTGGGAATGCAAATTGGTGCAACCACTGTGGAAAACAGTATGGAGATTCCTCAGAAAACTCAAAATAGAATTACCATTTGACCCAGCAATCCCACTCCTGGGCATCTATCCAGCAGAAACCATGACTCGAAAAGACACATGTACTCCAGTGTTCATTGCAGCACTCTATGCAATAGCCAGGTCATGGAAAGAACCTAAATGCCCATCGACAGAGGAGTGGATAGGGAAGCTATGGTACATACACACGATGGAATATTACTCAGCCATTAAAAGGAATGAATTACCAACATTTATAGCAACATGGATGGACCTAGAAATTATCATACAAATTGAAACCAGTCAGACAATTAGACAGCAACACCCAATGCTACTGCTTACATGTGGAAACTAAAAAGACACAATGAACTTCTTTGCAGAACAGAAAATGACTCACAGACTTTGGAAAACCTTGGTTTTTCAAGTAAGACAATCTGGGGGGTGGAGGATGCACTGTGGGTTTGGGATACAAAATCTATAAAATTGACTTGTGATGATTTATGTACACCTATAATTGAAATAAAATCCATTAAGAAAAAAAATAAAAGAATTTACTTTACTTCTTCTCTTTTAACAGTCTAATCATCAAGCATTGTTTTGGAGACTTATATGTCACTTTCCAAATTAAACAGAATTTCTGAGATACTGATAATTAAAACTATTATTGCAACTTTAATATAAGTGTGACTATACACCAAGCACTTAGATAACCACTTTATGGTCATTATCTCATTTGATTTTTATGACGTTCATTTGCAGCAAGCATTAGGCCCATTTTTAAGGTAGGCAGTGAGCATTAGAGAGAATAGAGAGAATAGATTCTTTGACCAATGTCACCTAGCTAGTAACAAGGAGCCAGATAATTTTTAATTTACCTTCTTGTTTACCATTTTGTAGTATTATTTATTTATTTTTATTTGCACTCCTCCTCCACTAGAATGTAGGTCACAGAAATTAATCTCTTCTGTTCACTGTTGTATCTAGAACAATATTTGGCCTCTAGTAACTTGTCTCTCTGCCTCTGTCTCTGTCTGTCTGTCTGTCTCTCTCCTTCTATATATATATATATATATATATATATATATATATATATATATATACACATATATATATATACACACATATATGTGTGTATACACACACACACACACTAATGCATCATAAAATAAGTAAATTACGTAAGCTCCATCCAAGTATAAGATACCAGTGCTTTCTATCTCTCAAAATCTGCCTCAAATCCCATGCTATGAATCTCTGCTGTACATCTGACCTATCTCCCATACTGAAAGTGACCTTTTCCTTCCATATACAGTAGCCCTTTCATGGCCTGACCAGTCTAATAGTTTGTTATTTATGTATTGGGCTAAGTTCAAATAAACGTAACACAGTTTTCAACATTAAAAAAAAAACTTCTGATTTAAAGATTTTTAATATTTAAAAGTTTTTAAATATATGTTTATTTTACTTTTCTTTAACTTGCCCTCTCAAAAAAGACAATGAATAAAGAGGTGACCAGGTAGCCTCAGATACGCTAAAGTTCCAAAAGTCACTTAAAAAAAATAGGGCACCAGTAGCCAGCTGGAATACAGCTTTGTTTTCTGTGGCTTTACTGCTGTCTTACCGGCATGACAAAGCCAGCACCAGACACAATCCTCCTCTTCAGGAAGGCATAGTTAACTGTGACTGGTACGAGAAGGGAAGGCATTGAGCAGTGGAGCAAAGAATCATGGGATGACCATCCTGTGGAGACCCCAACACCAGTCAGGTACAGGTGGCCACCAGCAAGGCCTCCTGTGGGCAAGCTGGCCCCTACCCCAGCCATGCCTGTGTTTTTCCTTATATGAAGAGATGGAAGGGATAGATGGCTCTATTATATGTGTGTATATATAAAAATAAAATATATATACAAATATACATTCTATATTATATATGTAATATGTTCACTATATATAACAGAATATATATAATCACATGTTTTATTTTTCCTTATTTTAATTGATTTTATACACACATACACACACACATTCAGAATATATAGACTATAACATGTAATCAGTCATAAATAATCAATGAATAAGTAAAGGGGTACTACACGGGACTCACAATCTAAACACCTTTTTTATATAAAAACATTATGCAAATAATATTTTATCATTACTTTTAAATTATTTTAAAAATTAAAAAATTAGATAAGATCTATTGTAAAGTATCTAAAGTAATTTTTCTTTGTTGATGGTAAATGAATAGAGCACAGATATGAAATATTGACAGTAGCAAGCATCCCAATACATAAAATATAAAAATGCTAACTTTTTTGTTTACTAGTACTAATGTCCAAAGCCTCTAGGGCACATTTGAAAACCTTACTAAGAAAAAAACCTTTTTAAGTAAACAAAACTGCAGATACCTTCTTGATGATATACTCAAAGGACTAATTAAGGGAGCTACAACCCTAAAGTTAATCATAGATTTTATGTTGTTAAAAAACATCAGCTTGACAACATCAAACATCTTTCCAAAATCTTCTGGGATTCTTAGAAGTTTCCTTGTGGTGCAGTGGGTTAAGGATCTGGTGGTGTTACTGCAGCAGCTTCATGGCTCAGTTTGATCCCAGGCCCAGGAATTTCCACATGCTGTGGGCATGGCAAGAAAAATAAAAAAATCTTCTGGGATTTTTGGACTTTCTATTGAGAGGTCTGAGTTCTCTAAATTGTTCTTAAGTTTCTCACTCAATTAAAATGTGCATTTATATCAGTGAAATCAGTTTTGGTATATATTCAGTGATGACATACTCTTTCCATGAGAGAATTTTTATTTCAAAAATATGGATAAAAATGACATAATCCTACATTTTAAATACCTCATATTTATTCTTAACAAGCATAAATCCAAAATCCTGGTGAAGCCAACCAAGGAGAGGAAATACGGATAAAAATGATGAACTCATCTCTTTATCGCCTTTTGATTTTTATTTCAGTGTTTTTATTACATAATGTCTAAATGGATTTAAGATATTCATAAAGTAAAATAAAAAAAAACACCATGACTCTGATTCCTGATTTCAATGCTATTTGTATGATTCCTTTCTCATTTCTTTTGTTTATTTATTTATGGATTGACTGATTCATTTTTGCAATGACATCTTAGTATTAGGGGCAGATAACTGGTTTTCTGCAATAAGAATCTCATTTTTTTCCTTGAATAACTGATCCAACAAGTAATACCTCAAAAGAATAAGCTACATATTGTGAGGTACAAGCAGATAAGAAGGGGCAAGTGTTTGAAAAATAATTTTTCTGATTATTTTAAACTTCAGAGTGGCCCAAGATTGAGATTCCTAATTACTATGCCAAATTTCAATTTTTTCTATAGGTTTATCCTGAAATACGTGCTCAGAATCAAATTTCTTCAGTTCATAAATATTAAAATTAATTATTGCCCAATGCCAGGCACTGTTGTGCGTTGTCAGTATATTAACAATAATAAATGACAGGGACAAAGCCCCTATCATCACGGTACTTACATTCAAGTAAGGAAACACAACTGAATACTTTAAGTACAAAAGAGATAGATAAGATTTAAAACAATGGAATGATATATTTTAATATTGGTAGAGTTAATAAAGTAAAATATCAAACTTATATTAATTAATAATTCCCCCTTCCACCTCTTGCTCTCTTTCTGTTCAAACGTAGTATCTTTTTTCTTTCAAATTTACTTGTAAGGAAAAAAATTTAACATACTTTTTAGATGAAATAGCACTTTCCCCTTAGAAACAAAGTACATAATCTCTAAGTAATCTCAGAACTCTGAGGAAGTTTGTTACAGGTAAATCGAGTTTGAACATCAACAGTTCTTTTACAATGGTTTTCAGAAAAGTTGGCAAAGTCGTCCAAATACAAAAATATTTTAAATGACTTGTAAAGACTGTCTAGAGGAAAATAAAGAGCCTCGTTTACTCATGGATGCTGATGAATCAATTTATCCCTGAGGCAATGATATTAGTATGTCACCTCTATAGATCTTTCTGGGTGATTTGGCATATATAAAGAATAGTATACACTTTCATTATTGATTAGACTGAGGTATATTAAAATCAGCTTATTTAATCAATTGTTTAATCCAGCAAAAAATAATGAAAAATAACACTAAACCATTATCTCTGTTTTAAAAAATATCAAGGGGAAAGTTAGTCCTCATCAACTGCTCTTCTTTTAGAGAGAATAGTTTCCAAGCGTGATGAACAATGGAATAATTAGGCCATCTGCTGGCAAGTGGCAAATAGGCAGGCAACCTTTTGTCATTCAGCTCTGCTAAAGCCACCTCAGCGGTACTTCAGGCTCCAAAGGAATTGACTGAGTGAGAGTTTTGCTTTTTTTTTCCCCCTTGCCCACATTAATTGGTAATCTTTCGTTTTAAATATTTTCAGTCCCAGTAATTTAACTTCATAACTTTAAATCTTTCTCTTTTTTTTTTTTTTTCCTTTTCAGGGCTGCACCTGCAGCATATGGAAGCTCCCTGGCTAGTGGTATAATCAGAGATGCAGCTGAGCCCTATGCCACACCCACAGCAATGCCAGATCCAAGACGCATCTGCCACCTACACTGCAGCCTGCAGCAACACCAGATCCTTAACCCACTGAGAGAGGCCAGAGATCGAACCCACATCCTCATGGACACTATGTCGGTTCTTAACCTGCTGAGCCACAACAGGAACTCCACACTTTAAGCCTTCTAATTGAGTTAGGGAGCTATGACAGGAATGCAACTCTATTGCTTACATAATTTATGCATTCAACTAAATTTATTGATGGTCTGTCAAGTAGAAGGCAGTGTTTTAAACAATTAGGGAATGCAGCAATGTATATGACAACTTCCTTACTCTTACAAATATTCCCAGATGGGCAGGTATTAACTAGTAAAATCTTAAAAATTATTTCCCCTAAAGAACAAGTAAATCAAGCTAGAGTGTTCCATAGTTTATAGTAGATGCTGCAGTATTTCAATTTGTTTTCTAGAGAGAAAGACAAGGATTCTTGAATCTTTGTTCCAGAAAACATGAACTTAATCTGTCAGCCAATGTCAACCAAATTGAATATATGCTAAATTTCACTTCTGAGCATTTTTGGCCCTTGTAAATTGACTGACTCTAATTCCAATGATCTTCTGAGTTTGTTGCAATCCATGGAAATTATATATCCCTGTAACTAGATATTTTAAGTAGACTTTCCTTGAAGCAGTAGTGACTAACTCCCTTTTCAATGTGAAGGACAGGACAGGACATTCCATGAGGATGTCTGCGTTAACTCATCCCAAATACAATTCATTGATGTTTCTGCTAAAGCATCCTCTAATACAATGGAACCTGTTCCCCAGGTAAATTGAGGACTTCAGTTGCCTGGGGACTTCATTTTGGCACCTTTCCCAGTATTACATGCACACACACTCTCTCTCACTCACATACACACAAACATGCACGTATGCGTGCACACACAAAACCACCTTTATAGGTTCATTTCTAGTTCATAGGATTCTGTGGCAGAAACAAATTATCTAATTAATACCCAAATTGCCTAATTAATACTCAAATCACCCAGTTAATATCAATTCTGAAACAGTTTTATTTTGTTGCTGTCAACATCTTTTTCTCGCGGTTCTCTACACTTTAGCTCCTATTTTTCTATAGATTTCATTCACAAACTAATCACGTTTCAGCCATATAAGTTAATAAATCTCCTTTATTCATTCATTTAAATGGCATCAAACTCACTGCAAATCTTTATTGTTTGATTGCAATGGGCTTGACTCTCTTTGGGCTTTTGTAGCCACCACAACATGTCACTGAGAGGAGGGGAAGAAGGAGATAGGATCCCCCAAGAGAATTTGTGCCTCTAGTGACATTTACATATTTAAAGGAGAAATGTTCCCTAAGAGGAGACAACTTCAAGTATGTCCTGGATGGTGCCTTGAAATTAAAAAAATTAAGCCTATGGGGCTTTTATTTTTAGTGAGTCAGCTACTGAGGCAGAAAAGATAACAGCCACCAGACTTATCTTCCCAAAACAGAAATGCAGGCCTTCCAATGTCCCTACGTTGTCTATGAGAATGCCAGCGACCTTCTGTTGCAGTCTTCATGCATCCAGCCTGTCGTTCTAACTGGTCCCAGGCATGGGAATAGGTAGAGAAAGTATATTCACGACAAACACGCAGGATGCAAAAAGAAGCCTTTAAAAAAATCCCGCTCCAGTGTAAGAGCATCTGGCCACAGCGGGGAATGATGGAGGAGGTGCCTCATGGGAAGAATGCAACTCCACTTCAAAACAACTAGGGCAGAGCCTCTCAACGATAATGACAGAATCTGTCCAGTTTAGTGCCTTGTGGCACAGAGGACCAGGAGTGCCTGTGTTCCAGGAACCGTTAACAACGCTGCTGTCCTAGGGTGCCAGCTGAAGAGTTGTCATGGTTAGGGTGTGACTTTTATCGGCTTTGAGGCTGCTGGTCAATCTTAAATATGAGGAGTCAGACTGGTTGAGAGCAATGGTCTATATCTTACATATTTCCCAAGGTTTTGCACTCTTCTTGACACGCATACATTCTGCCATTAAACCATCTTATGAGTTTGGGTACAACATTTCACCTTGGTAAGCCTCACTTTGTTAGCTAGAGGTGATGATAATACCTGTCTTGCAGTGCTTCTGAGAATAAGGGAGTTAACATCTCTAAATACATTTTGTGCTTCTTAAAGCATTATACAAATGTAAAGTATCAAAGGTTGGGAAGCTGTTTTGTACTACTAATGTATCCACACATGAATGTTTTAGTAACTAAAATAGAATACTAATTATTGTATTGATATTCTTCTCTTCAACAAAATAAATAACATCACTTGTAAGGATATATATATTCATATACTGCACAAATACATACACACACTGCCCTCCATAAGACTCAAAATTATTTTCAGTTTGCACTGAAAAAGAAGTGTAGCTCATAAATGTTTTGATGTTTTTCCTGACTTGCACAAAAGTTGCCTGCCCCTTTTCTATAAAAAGAGATGCAAAGCCATTAGCGGGTCATACAAGATAACTGCAAGTTAACCTATTTCTCTAGTTCATCTTAATAGGTCACTATCTCCACATCTTACTACATCCTCATCTAGTATAGTCCCCTAGATTTTACCTAGTCTGTGCTCTCTTATTCTTCTGTGCCTTTGACAATGTCATTCCCTGCTTTGAATTTCTTATCCCCATTTTTTTATCTCTTTGATTAAAAAGAATTCTTATCTTTCAAGACCCAGTTCCTGTCACTTTCTCTGGGAAGCTATCTCTGATTCTTAATCAACAGTAAATGCCGTCTTCTATGTAGCCCTTCCTACCTGTATAGTATATTATCTATATTAATATATATCGTAATATTATACATATGTATTATATAATATTAAGTGTTATTTTATAAATATTTATAAATACTTAATATAAATCTTCTCATTTAAATTAAACTCTTCAGGGGTCAGAATGTTTTTATGTATATCCTTATATCCCTGTGCCTCACCTAGGGCTTAGCACTATTACTGTTTTTACCATAGTAATTGATAACTAAATACATATTAAAAAGACATGTTCTAGTAACTTATTCAAAGTTTGAATATGAGCCTTGATTTTACTTTTTCTCTGCTTTTTCGCTCAGCTGTAGGAATAAAAAGACAAGAGAAGATCTTGAACAAAGATGCTTATGGCTGGCAGCTACATAGTTTTCCCAAAAGTACTCTTGTAAAAGCAGAATCGTTAGCCTTTTCCAGTATACAGAGAAGGACTACGGAGGGCTAAGGGAGAGAGAGACTGAAGAGCCATCATGGTTGAGGTGGTTAACACTGACCTTGAGGCTGATGGTCTATATACATGGGGTGGACAGCAAAGGCTAATGAGAGTGAAAGAAGCTCTGACGCAGTGACTGTGTTTCTAAGGTGAAGTCCATTAGATACAGGGATACTTCAAGCAGGTGGCCAGCTAGTAGACAGTTCTAAGAAGCAAACACTGTGCATAGCACTGTGCATAGGGAGCACAGAGGCTAAGACAAAGTTTGGTTTTGCATGTAGGACCAGACAAATTGTTGTAGTTTGGTGAGTGCAGAACATAAAGATTCTGGAATGTGCAGGCAGGGGAGGGCAGCAACAAAGCAATGTCCAAAACTGCAAAAGTAAAATCAATATTACAAAAAATGTTTTAGTCAGAATATATAACACATTTGAATCTGGACTTGAAAAATATTTCTGTACACAGATTTCCCCTAGAAGGCGTTAGTGTCACAGAGAGAGAGAAAAAAAAATAAGTATCTAGGCTAAGTTTCTAAATATCCATGACTAGAATGTTTTACTAAATCTGGGTGAAAAGCTATTTGCAATTAGATAGTTCTTAACTTGCTATGCATGTGAGTTATACTGAGTGCTAGTTAGGAGTCTGGAAAATATTATATGTCATTTTCTCATAAAGTATATGGGGTTTTTAAAATGGCTTTCAAATCGAGGGTCAATTTGCATTTTATTAAAAAAAGAAACACTTGATACGAGAGGGTGAAAAATTACAACCTTAAATATGATTTTTATGACTTCACAGAAACTACCTTTGATTCTAAGAGACTGTAACACAGCAGTTAGTACATACCGGATACAAGCCTGATGGAATTTTCTGCTTTTAGTCCACCCAGACTGCAAAAGTATTATGACTGCCACACTGGCTGTGGAAATTTGTACTTTAAGTGACTCAACATAAAAACATATAATGTAGCATATTATCCCAAATGGTCCTAAATCAGGTTCTATAAAGGCAGAGCCTGAGACAGGGACTCAGGCACAGGTGCTATATTGGGGACACACTCAGGAGGAATAACATTTTAAAGGATTACATAGGGAGAGGAAGAGGGCTGAGCAAGGAAGAGTTTCACATAAAGCCTAGACTTGGCCTGGTCCATGGAGGAGAGCAGGGGATCTGGAGGATACACTGCAGTTTACTCAGCAGAACTGTCCTTCCTTGAGGAAAAGGGGCTGGGCTTTTCTATCCCTTGCACCCCTCGTAGTCTGACACTGTTCCTGTGAGAGGGGAGATGTGGTTGGACCCTCTCAAGCATATCCAGGCCAAAGGCATTTCTCTAGAGATGGAAGCCCTTTGAAACACACTCACAGCACCTGTGGGTTATGTGCGTGTCCAGTGAAAGGAGTCTGGCTATACATCTCAAAGCAACTACGACCAAAATCCAATGTACGATATCAAATTTATTTATTTATATATTTATTTTTTAGGGCTGCACCTGGGGCCTATGAGGGTTCCCAAGCTAGGGGTTGATCAGAGCTGTAGCTGCAGCCCTACACCACAGCCACAGCAATGCCAGATCCGAGCCACATTTGCAACCTACACCACAGCTCATGGTAAACTGGATCCTTAACCTACTGAGCAAAGTGAGGGATAGAACCTGTATCCTTATGGATACTATTCAGGTTCGTTACTGCTGAGCTACAATGGGAACTCCCAATGTACTATCTCAAATTTGTTTGTTTGTTTGTTTGTTTGTTTACTTATTTATTTATTTATTTATTTATTTATTTATTTATTTGCTTTTTAGAGCCGCATCTGTGGCATATGGAATTTCCCAAGCTAAGGGTCGAATTGGAGCTACAGCTGCCGGCCTACACCGCAGCCACAGCAACGCAGGATCTGAACCACGTCTGTGACCACACCAGAGCTCTCAGCAACACTGGATCTTTAACCCACTGAGTGAGACTAGGAATGGAACCTGCATCCTCATGGTACAATTTGGATTCGTTTCCACTGCACCACAACAGGAATTCCCTATACCAAATTTAAAGAACCATTTCTATGTGAATATTAACGCCCATGTAGTTATCCTAATCATAATTTGTTTTTAATGTATTCATTCAATAAGTATACATATATAACCAAATACAAAGAATTTAGGGCCAAATATTCATAAATTAATTAATTATATACTTTCTTTAAGTGGATAAAACTTGACAAACCACCATAGTTCCATTTTTGTTGGTGCAAGAAGTTCAAACTTAAATTATTCAAAAAAAAATAATGTTCCCAAGTTTAATGATTTCTGGTTTTCTTTTTTTAGCTTTATTCAATTCTATTTGATATATTTTTTTAAGGAATCTCAAAATTCATATTCTGAAAGCAGGCAGGGAATAAATTATAAATAAGCTATCACAAGATAGAATGAGGCCAGCTGAAGCCTCATAACCTTTATTCTTAGACATCTGAAAAATATTAGCTACCCACACTGGAAACTAAATATTCTAAATATCTTCCACACTTTCCAAGCCAATGCTTACTTATTTTTAAGACTTTATAGTTGTATATATTCAGGTAACCCACATAGCTTTGCAAATGCAAAATGAAATGTTGCTTATAATGGTGAGAAAGTTAAGATACATTTGCTTCAGATTGGTTTCTGATTTCAGCTTAAGGAACAGTATGAGAAAACAGCCACCTGTCACTAGAGACACACTATTCACATATTCATTTAATAACACACACATATAACCTTCTATATATATTTTATATATATAATATTGATGTGTTTCACTATAGTCACAGCTCTATAAGACATACAGGGGTTACAAAAAGTATAAGGACATATTAACTACAACGAAAAGAACTTACTATCCAGCAATAGTCATATACTCAACTAGACACAATTATATAGCATGAAAGCTACAAGAGAGGACTATTAACAAACCACACAAGAACGATAGGTTTGGGGACTAATATATTCTTCTGGGAAAAACCAGTGTTAAGAAATTTTCATAGAGGTCATCATTTGCACTAAATCCTTATAAAGTATCAGGTAAGGAAAGAAAGGCATAAGCAGAATGAGTGAAAAGGTTGCAGTCAACAGAAACTATCTCTGGATAATTTTATATATAATTGATATGGGATGGCCCAAAGATGCTGAAACATCAAGCTTCTGAAAGTACAGGGGGCAGAGCATTTTCTAACATTTAAATACCAAGAAAAAATAAATAGTTTTCTATTCTCAAAGTGTTGTCATCAAAATGTATTAGCTTTGACTACGTTCAGACCTCCAATAATCTTTAACACAGTTCAAAATTGTAGGAGTTGTTAATGACTGGCCTACGTTAGGTCAGGTGACCACCTTTTCACCAAGGAAAAGATGCAAGTCTTTGATGAAAAGTTCCATTAGGACTACATCCAGTGGAGAATGGAACGATGTCCAAAGAAAACTGGATGTGCTGTATCCAGAAAAATAGGTAATCTTGAATAAGCATAAAAGACACAAACGTACAGTTCCCTAAAAGGAGAAGCCAAGTTAGTGCGAATGTTCTTTCATCCTGTATCATTCCTTCGTCACATAGCTTAGGAATGTGAACCAATGCTGAGATGGGGAAGTTAAGCAATTCATATTTATTGTCTATAATCCCTCACCTTAAAACATACTGATAGAAAATGTGTTACCTTCTACAGCAGGAGGGAGTCAGGAGAGGGTGAGAGCTACAGAAGTATCCCTCAACCCTTGAGATCCAGAATGGTTCTTCTCTTCCACTGGTTCCTTGATGTATTGTTGGTGCAAAGGAAAGATGTGACCCGAGTTAGGATAAACTATATACATAGTGGCTGAACACTGCACTTTTAAACTCTCCTGTTGAGACTAATTTTTCATCAACAGTGGAGGCAAATGAGTGATAACTGCACCAGCAACTTTGCCAAGTTCTTTGTTTTTCTCTTCCTTTCTCTGCCTTGAAAGAAACTTCTGCCTCCAGATAGTTTTACCATCTCCCAATGCCTGGTACAATGTTTTATCATTTAGTGGGCTGGATTTGGAATGATGCTATGAAAAGGACCTGCAATGCATCACTATGTTTGTACATGTCTGTCACTCTAATGCAGGCTAACAGTCCTAGACCACAGTGGCTATATCATACTTCTGCTGGTATTGCCAGGGCTATGGAAAGTAGGTACTGAATAAATATTTTAATAAATAAGTTAAGTAATAGGTATATTGGATTGCTTCAGTATTCTTCCTTGTCAAACACAATGTCAAATGACAAGACAAACTCTCAACAAGCAGTTCTAACTGCATAGAATAGAAGACTATGGGAGAATTTATGAACTTAAGCGTAACAATCTCTAGTGTAAACTATTGTTTAAAAAAAAAAAAACTGAGATAGCCCAGAGTATTAATGTTAATAACAGGATGAATTTTAAGAGAAGCTCACCCAAATAACTCATAACTATCGGATTTTCTTGTAAAAGCAGGGTGGTTAAAGAAGTTTTTGAGGCAAGAACAGAAAAGAGGAGTAAGTAAATTATTAATTTATTCACAGTTGCAAATAAAGAGGGATTGCAGTCTTCACACAGAGGGCATTCCCTATATTCAAGGATCAAGTAATTTCAGATACTTCTGTCTATCATCTGTTAGGTCTGTATCTTTCCTAAAATACGCACTATGTCACCCACAATTTTGCTCTAGAATATCCCAAAGACAGAAAGCAGGGCCAATGTACGCTTATCATTTATTTTAAAGAAATCTTTCAAAGAGGAGGAGCTTATCCAAAGAGTAGGGAACATTGCTTATTAACAAGGTGGGAATTTATTGACTTGAACTTCATAACGTATGTCATTTTTTTCTCTATTTTCAGAGTAATATAAATTGTTTATTTAAAAAGTTATTAGCTTAGCAGTTATTAATTATGTATTGAGTTCTAGTGGATGCCTGCTAGACACTGGAGAGATAGGGGTGGTAAAGACGGTATAGTTACTGCCTTTAAGATACTCATAAAATAGAAAGCAAAGTTCACAAACAACTCTTTTTAATAAAAGGCAATGGGTAATATAGAGACCAAACATGCACATGCAAATTAATAGGCCACATAGTTCCAAAAATATTAGTGTTGAAGTACAGCTTATTTTAAAATTTCATACCATACACTCAAAGGTTAAAAAAAAAAAAAAAAAAAACTTTTAGTGAACACCTGTGGGTATGAACTGCTGGACTTCCTTTTCTGCTATTTATGGTGACAGCACTATGGTTTTCCATTTGGAACCTACCTGGCCCTTCTCTCAGTCCATGCACATCTTGTAGGGCTGGGTCCTACATCAGAGAATGATTGGTACAAGGAACACCAGGCTGCAATCCAGAACCAAGGAGATACAAACCACATGTGGAATTGCATCTCCTTGGTTCTGGATTGTAGCATCTTTCTTCTCATTAAAAGTAAAAGCATTGTGATGATAGAAATCTGGAACTTCTGGGAGCCACAGTTAGAGCCTTGGAATATTTACTACAAACAAAAAAGGGGAGTTGAGAGAGAGAGTAGATCCTAATTCTATCATCTGAGCTGCTATGTTTAGTCATTCTTATCTCTTCCAGGTAAGTAATCAAATTATATCCCCTTTTGCTTTAGCCTTTTTAGGCTGGGTTTCTGCCACTTGTACTCAAAAGATTCCTGGCAAAGACAGACCTCTTAAGTGTATTTAAGGGGTAGATGGAGCCAGAGAGAAAAGAGCATAAAGACAAGAGTGAAGTGAAGCTACTCACTCTATCCCCAGCGCCTAAACAACATAGAATTTGAATTCTAAAAACAGTACATTGACCAAAATATTTGGTGACATTCATGATACTGTTTCCTAGTCTCTTAGTTCAGAGTGCTGCCCACCTAGCAGCATTCAATATTCATGAGCACAGGAGTATATGAGTTACAACAGGAATGAGTACTTACAGCTTCAATCTGGGTACTACTTCTAATGCCACCCCTGGTGTTTAAGTTACTATGATCCACACTCTTGAACTTTTGCTCCTTGACTTTTCAAATTCTTAATATTGGGAACAGAGTGACCAATCAACGGCACAGTAGTGCTAGAAACTCATGCCTTCTGTCTGCTCCTCAGCAATTCTTTTTTTTTTTTTTTTTTTTTTCTTTTAGGGCCACACCCACAGCATATGGAGCCTCCCAGGCTAGGGGTCGAATAGGAGCTACAGCTGCAGGCCTACACCACAGCCACAGCAATGCCAGATCCATCCACGCCTCGTCTGTGACCTATACCACAGCTCACAGCAACGCCAGATCCTTAACCCACTGAGCAAGGCCAGGGATGGAACCTGGGTCCTATGGATACTAGTTAGATTCATTGCTGCTGAACCATGACAGGAACTCCCCAGCAATTCTTTTTTGGGTGTCCATTTTCAGAAAGTTCATCTTTTTTCATGTAGTTCTAAAATTCATGTGAGTAAAATTTAAGCTATACTTATGAATGTATTTCTTAAATAAAGATTGAGTAATGATTAAATTTTCTTTGTGTGATTACTAAAAATGTATCATAAATTTCAGTTAAGCCTTATGATCTGTTATGAAGTCCAAAGCAAACTTCCTATTGCAGTCATTTACTAATCCACATATACTTAAAAATAACAGAATTAGTACTTGTTTTACTACATTTAAGGTATGGTTTTCTTCCTATCTATATTTCCAAATTTGCAAAGAACATTTTAAAGACTTTCATAAACTCATATAAACATTTGAAAATTTTTATTTTAAATTTATATTATAGATAACACAACTTATTGAAGGGTGAAACAAAAATTATTTTGTCAAAATATCATTCCTGAAGCAAAATTATTTTGAATTCTTATATTATTTACTGAAATTTATTTTGAGTTATTTATTAAATTCCTTCTATAGCCCATCATTGATCTAGATCCTGGGATTCAGCAGAGGACTAGTCCCAAGAGACTTCAGTACTCTTCTAAAAGAGACAGATTAAATAAGCAATCAGATAAATATGCAAGATAATTTCAGTGCTGTAAGGCAATTAAAACCGGATGCTCTAATAGAAAACCGAATGAAGGTGCCTTTCTTAGGTGGTGATATTTGATCTGATACCTGAATCTGTGTTGTGCTATGCTATGGGCTGAATTGTACTCCCCAAAATTCAGACAGTGAAGTCCTAACCTCATTACCTCAGAATGTGGATGTACTTGGAGATGAGGTCTTTAAAGAGGTAATTAGGGTTAAATGAAATCATTAGGGAGCCCTAATCCAATATGCCTGAGGAGTTGAGGAAGCAGGCACGCACAGAGAAAAGACCATGTGATGACACAGCAAGAAGTTAGCTATCTACCAGCCAAGGAGAGAGGCTTCCGAAGAAACAAACCTGTGGACACCTTGATCTCAGATATCGAGCCTCCAGAACTGTGAGTAAATAGATTTCTACTGGTTAAAGCTCCCTACCTATGGTATTTTATTACAGCAGCCCTAGCAAATTAGTGCATTCTACTGCGATGGCACTGAATATCTTGGGGGTAGAAAAATTTTCCTTTACTTCCCACAACACCAAATTTCTGCCTACCTTCAATTTTCAATTGTAGTCAAGTACATAATGAGTAGAAATGCACAGTTCTTCACAAACATTCCTTGGATCCAGTACACTCAAGCTCCAAATCTTTTACTGGAGTTTACAGTAAGTGACAAAGGGACACAAGTAGACTTGAAGCAGTTTTCAGTGTTATACCCACCCTTTGTGGGAAATATTAATAAGTGAAGAGCTAAAGAAAATCAGAAAGCACGTAGTAAAAGAAAATACAAACATCAAGGTATAATTCCTAACATTTTGAAAAATGTACAAAAATATCACCTACGATTTAATATTAATTATTGACACTAAATTTTACCTTTATGTCCTGTTTGAATTATTAAATCAACAGGGGTGTTAAGGTATAAGTTGTTGAACTGGGGAGAATTAAAAAATATGTCTTTAATGAGAAAAAAAGAAACCTTCCTTTTGTATTCCTAACACATGTATAGAACTGTGCTCGAGAATACAGGATGCACTTTTTATTTTTCTTGTAATATAGTCATGTATGTATTTGCTTTAATTAGTCATAACTTTTGGATACTAAGTGACAGAATCCTAAATGGATTTACTTTAAGCAAATCAGTTGATGAGTTATTGACTGAAATCATGAAGAACTGAGAGAGCAATGATCTTCCAAAATGAGAACCAAAGACTAAATAGCCATATAGCCTCTGTCCACTCACACCTCATATTTGACTATGGGCTTTTATTGGGGACCAACTTTTCACATAGCAGGGAACCTGGCCATAAAAAACATTTGGGCTTATACCATGTCTCCATAACCAGAGAAAGAGGCTCTTCACCACTAATTCTCATTATAAATGATGTAAGGAATGACTCATAGAAGACTGGCTTGGTCATATAACCATTCTTGAATCGGTCAAAGATAGATGAGATATTCTTGGTTAATCACAGCTTTCCTTTGAGGTCAAGAAAAAAGTCCATTACCAGAGGAGGAATTGAGGGGGGGGTGGGGAAACTGTATTAACCCTGCCCCTTCGTCAGATGTAAACCAGACATGGCCCAATTTTCAGCATATTTAAGACTCTTGTAAAGACTCGAAAGGGCAAAAATCTTACACAAATGGGCTGTTAATAATTGTTCTACAACTTGTAGATATGTCTTGAAAAATGAATGGATCAATTAACGAATAAAATAAGAATTGAAGTTGGTTAAAAGAGTATTAGCAGAGAGTGATGCTGCACTGAAGTTTAGAAACTCGAAATTTTCTAGGTTAACTATTTGAATGAAACACCTTTTAAGGAGTTTTATTACTATGTAGATTTTTTTAAAGCATAATATCATTTTTTAGGCTTGTAATTTTAGAAATTTTGGCAGAAAGCCGAAAATTAAAATAAAATCTGACTTCAATGTGTGAAAACTGCCCTTTTATTTCTTCTAATACATTACTTTGCAGATTATTGTTTGAAGTTCTTTATTCCTTTAAAGAACACAGAAAAAGGAAACATTATGAACATTAAAACTTTGTTTGAGAAATATTTCTGAATTCCCCACCACCACCCTGCACAAACCATCATGGTTCAAGCTTATGATCTCCCTGATAATTCTTTAAACTTGAGTATCTTTAAGATGAGTGGTGTATCTATGAGGTGAGTGGTCACTACTTGCTGGAATAGTAAGCATGAAATGAATCTAAAGGTCTCATCATATTATTCCATAAGGTTTTCCAATCAAGGTCAAGTGCTAAAATAACTACTGATGACACAAACGATTCTCTCTCATGGCTCATATATAGACAAAGAAAAAGATGCAGAAAACACAATATTTAACATCAGTGGTATAATAATTTAGATGGCAAAGCAAGGTAGACTGAAGTAGAACCACTTTGCTAAAAGAGGACCTGAAGATGATATTATAATCAAGATTCTCTTATTTTATAAGTGAAGGAACTGAAAATCTCTAAATGAAGACACGTGACACCTAAGAAACCCAATGTAATCATGTAAAAGTGTAATTAGCCAGTCATTCAGGAAGCCAAATTTAGTGAAAGATTAGAAATTAACATTTCAAAATCCCAAATAAATGTGAGGACCACTTACCACACCACACCCACATTGATGCTGGGTGATTCTGAGCTTTGCTTTGCTTGCAAACAAAATACAAAACCTTTTTATGAAAAGTATATTATTCTTGAAGTACATAAGCCTTTGTAGGGACAAGCAAAGAGCAAATCTAAAGCACACAGGCTGTGAGGAGGCTCAACATAAGTGAAAGATCATCATGCAAACAAGTAAGTTGGAAGAGGTTCACATGTTTATTGTAAATTCCCAAAATCCAGATCCCTACCTCTCTAGATAAGAAAAAAAGAAGATCAAGAAAAAAAAGAGGGAGCTCCTGTCGTGGCGCTGCAGAAATGAATCCAATTAGGAACCATGAGGTTGGGGGTTCGATCCCTGGCCTTGCTCAGTGGGTTAAGGATCTGGCATGGCCATGAGCTGTGGTGTAGCCCAGCAGCTGTAGTTCCAATTTGACCCCTAGCCTGGGAACTTCCATATGCCGCGGGTGCGGCCCTAAAAGACAAAAGAAAAAAGGAGAGAAATCTTTAGTGTTGGGGACACTATAATCATTTTCAATAATCATATATCACCTTAACATGGTCTTCTTTTCTCCACAAATAGTTTGTACTAAAATTGTTTATTTGTTTCAATTTAATCCAAATGTGTTTCTATCTTTTAAAATACTTTTAAAAGACTTTTCAAATACTTTTGAAACATTTTTGTCTTGCTATAGTATTTGGCTCTGGAAGAATCAGTTTTTACTTTAAAAATATCCTAATGTGAATTCCTGAGTTTCTGCAGATCTCTTGAAACCCTATTCTAGAACTGCATTTCTTTTACTAAATGCAGTAGTGCGCTGTCAATAGTTACCATTCAGACAAGTCACATACCCAGCTGGTCTTTGACAAGGCACAATCTGAGAGGCACTCCATGCTTGCCCCCTCTTACAGCCTGATGATCCACAAGGCACTGAGGAAATATTTTGCTAGATTACAAAAATTCTTTCACTAAAATCATTCAAATTATGTTCACTCCAATCCTCTCTAAATTTTAGATAGCCTTCACATAAATACAGTGAATCCAACAGTCAATTACAAATACACATATTTGAAACAAAAGCTGACAAAATTATTTCATACTGACAATGTGGCTGGCATTGTTCTAAGTGCTTAGCATTCTCAACTCTTCACCAGGGAGCATGGCATGGTAATTAAGGGCCTGACTTCCAAAGCTAGAATGCCTGAGTTCAAATCATGTCTGCCACTTGATACCCAGTGTGGCCTTGGATAATTTACCTAATTTACTAAATGGGATTAATAATAGCAATATTTACTCTATAGGGTTGTTATGACGATTAAATGAGTTAATAATTGTAATGAACTTTGAACACTCCTTGAACTATGTATAAACCTCTTCAATAGCATTTCAATTTAAAGTAATTTTAAGTAAGTTCTGGTATTTCACACACCTTATAGATGAGGAAACTGAGATAAATACAATCAAATAGCTTGATCAAGTGTACACAGTTGGTACAGCAAAAGCAACTTCTCTAAATGGGGTGTCCTATTTCGTCTGTGTTTGTGTTTGTGTGTGTGTGTGCGTGTGTGTGTATTTAGTCTCAAAGGTAGGTGGAATAAAAGAAATAGTAATTGAAAATGGCTGAGAATTTTCCAAAGAGTTTGAAAAATATCAAATTAGACATCTAGTTAACTAGATGCTCACTAGACAAAAAGGTAAATACAGACAAGTATAGTTAAATTACTAAAAATCAAAGCTAGAGGAAAGAGTATTAAAAGAACATGAAGAAAAATGACACATATATAGGAGAACAATGATAAGAATAACCACTGACTTCTCATAAGAGACAATTCAAATGAGATAAGATATATACATAAACTGTTAAAAGAAAAATGTCAATAAAGAATTCCTATATTCAACGAAAATATCCTTCAAATAGAAAGGCAAAATTTATACATTTTCAGATAAACAAACCTGAAATAATGCATGCCTGAAGATCTGCACTTCAAGAAACATTAAAGGATGCTCTTCAGGCTAAAGAAAAATTATATCATATGAAAACCAAAAGGAATAAAACAGGAATTTCCCAAAAGGAAATAGAGTAGTAAAAATGGAAATTTGTGGATAAAGTTTCTCTCTTTTATTTGGTAATTTAAAATATGCAAGTGACGGAGATCCTGTCGTGGCTCAGTGTTTAGCGAATCCGACTAGGAACCATGAGGTTGTGGGTTCGATCCCTGGCCTTGCTCAGTGGGTTAAGGATCCGGCATTGCTGTGAGCTGTGGTATAGGTCGCAGACACGGCTCGGATCCCGCGTTGCTGTGGCTGTGGCGAAGGCCTACAGCTACAGCTCCTGTTAGACCCTAGCCTGGAAACCTCCATATGCCACGAGTGTGGCCCTAGATAGGGCAAAAAAAAGACAAAAAAAAAATTCACAAAAAAAAATAAATAAAATATGCAAATGACTATTTAAAGTAATTATAATGCAATACTTTTTATCAAAGAAGACAAGAAGAGGAAAACGGAGGGAAAATAAAAATAAATAGAAAAAACTCATGAAATGGTAGGTACAGAGTTAAATCATATCAAAGTTGAATGAACTGACCACTGACCATTTCAAATTATACAGAGATTGTCCTACTTTTATTTTTTAAGAAAGGAAATTATAATACTTTGCTATTTATAAGACACATTTAACTTCAAAATATGGCAAGTAATGTGCAATGCAAACACCCTAAACTGAAGTGATTGTATTAATGTCAGATGAACTACATTCTATAAGACAGTCTTACAGAATCTCATAGAAATGAAAGAACTTTCATAATGATAAAAAGGCCATTTAATCAAGAAGACTTAACTTCCAAAATGTGTGTGCACTTTTAATTTTGCCAATAATCAATTGAAAATAATCTCGTGCACTCAGCAGATTTGAGTCATAGCTGAAAAATTCTGAATTTATGAAAGAAACCTCAATCTTTTATAACGGGCAGCAAGGAAATCTGCCCAATCTTTGTCCAAAGGGAGATGTTATTTTTATTATACTGAAAGGACAACAAACCCTGCCCTCTGCTGTATTCATAGAAATATCCTTGAAAATATAGGCACAGATGTCCAAAACTGTGAGAAATCCATGGAAACAATTCCTCCCAACAATAAATATAAATGTATAAACATATACAAATGCACTGACAACACTCTCTCATATTTCACTGTATATAAATATGTACATTAACCTAAGTGACATTTTCAGTATGAAGTATGACAAGGTCATTTCCAAAATACTAGCTCTGCATGTCCACAAAGTACTACAAGGTATTGTTTTGGTAACAATAGGAATATAAAATATCTATCATGGCATCATTTTATATTTTCCTGGATTTTTAACCACTTGGGGAATAGCTGAGAAAAACTTTTATCTGGATTTCTGTGGTGTTCTTCCAAATGCCCTCCATGAAGTCACCCTGCTTGTTTCTAATGCTACTCCGTATTCCAACTTAAAAAAATTAAAATTCAACCTCATCATTCCAATGCCAAGCTTAAAATCCACTGATGATCAGAGACTCATCAGTTTTTACATACATATAAAAATCCTAAGCATGCTCCCTGAGGACCTGCATAATCCACCTCTTGCCTTCTAGTCAGTCCACATGTCAAATCTCGCTTCCCCCCCATTAGTTCCTTTGCATTCTTTCTACTGGCTGTAATACAAAAAAACTGCTGTATTTTCGCAGCTGTAAGTGGTGATGTCTAGTTGTTGTTCTTGTTTCTTCTTCCTCATCCATTATCCATGCCCATGCCTTTCCAATACAAGCATTCATACTCAGAACTAAGTGAATATTTTTGCTACTGTTTTTGTTTTTCAGATTAAGATGTGATAAAGAATGTGTTTCACAGAGAAGAGAAGGATTAGAATTGAGGTTGGATACTTAGTCTTGATTAACAGTTAATTTCTCTTAGTGACAGGAAGGTGTCAATAATTACATTTGCCTCAATATGTTTACTAGGACGAGTAAGATATGGCACATGGCCCTCAAAAAAAGTGTGTGACTAAAAAGTAAAAATCTTGACAGTTACTGATGTACACCTATAACTGTGACCTGGGATAGACTATTATTAAAGTATTCTTAAAACTGAATCTGAGCCTATAAATCTTCTTAAGAATCTACTACCTTTAAATAGATGGGTTAATATTTTAAAAATTGCTTCTAAGACAAATTAATACAAGGAAATGTTGTCCTCAGGATTTACTAAGTGATACTAAGAAGCCTCTGGCTACTGCTATTAAAAAAACATGGTTTTCCTGGAGTAACCTGGGAGAAAAAATGTCAGAATTTTATTATAGACAAGGAAAGGGATTAACATATTATCCTTTCTCTGTTCCTTCAAAAGTTGCCAAATGTCTCTACATCTCTTTCGGACAGCTCACTTTTTCTACAGCTACTAGTTTAAACCTTGCCTAGACTTCTGTCCACATAATTCTATTACACGAAAAACTGAGATTTAATACTTGAAATTCTATAGTCATTAAACTGGAAAAAAAATGCTCAACAGGAAATCTGGCTTCTGTATCCGTCTGTGGAGAAAATCTCAGGTAACATTGCTGTACACAGTAAAATTCCAAAGGCAGACTACTAAAATTAACACAAGAATGAAACTCAAATCAGTTTTTAGTTTCATTCAGTTTCTTCACAGATCGAGGCACTATTAATTTCATTCAATGTGCTAAGGAGAAACCACCCAAGTTATGATGTCTTATATAATATTATCCTAACGCACTTGTTCCTGAACAGACCAACTTGAAAAATTGGCAGAAAACAGTCTAATTTCCTTATTTATCTCAATTGTGGAATGTTTTCTCTCTATATAGGTGCAATTAGGAAATTTAGAAGAAACAAGGTGTGTAAGAATTCAAGAACAGAGTAAGAATTCAAAATGCTGATGGCCTGTATATGAGAAGGAAAGGAAGGCAAAGGAAAGAAAAAGAGAAAGATGCTTCAAGTTCATATCTACGATTTTGTCATAATGACCCCTGCTGATCCCTGGTTATAGAAATTCTTTAACATCACATGCGTCATAGATGTGACCTAACCTAATATTTTAAGTCAGTTCTGTTCTTGGCACCGATAAAGAAAGAGAAAAAATAAATAAAATAAAATGAAATAAAATAAAACAGGTAAGTCTTATTGGTTAGAAAATAAAGCTGAAATATTCTATACTATTTCTCTGAGCCACTAAACATTTTAAAATAGATTCTCTGATCCCAGATTTAATAAAAATTTATCTCAGAAATTGATGATTTTTAAAATATCCTTAACGTTTAGAACAGTGTTGAAAACACAATGCCTCTTTGGATATATTTGTTCAGAATGCTGAGATTTGTTTTTTAATAGCCTTCTTGGGAGGAGAAATGATAACCACTGAATTTCTCCAAACATCCACATTTCATTTCCCACTCCTGGACCTAAAAGTAGTTTTACAGCCTTGAAAAAAATGTCAGAAACATCCTCTGTTGGATTTAAAGGCTGTCTTCATGATCATGTGAGAGGATTAAGAGAGCTGTGGGGAAAAGCAGGGCAGGAATGTGCCTCAAAAGATGCAACTGTTAAAGATGAGTCACGGCTGTGGGGCTCCTCAAGCTGGGGCAAAGCAAATTTTGTGCAGGGAGGGCTCAACCTTGAGTTTACAAAATTAGAAAATGAATAAAATAAATCCATAGCTGTAAATTAGACTTCATTTCAGGTTTAAAGGGGGGGAGGTGCTGTTAGCTTTGTTGAGAAAAAACAGAAAAATGTGTATTTTAAGTGATTGTGAGTGATCTATGAAGAAAACGTAAACATTATTTTAGTGACAAACACATTCACTGGACTTTCTTTAAACAGCAAGCCCTTAATTAGCAACAGCCGCAAATGAAACAGTAGAAAGCCTGATAAAAGTCAGAGTGGAGCTTCCCCTCTCTATTTTTGCTTGGAGCTGAATGGGGACAGTTCCTGTTGTGACTTAGCAGATTCCCCACTCTCCCCCTCAACACATTCCAGGATTCCTTCCAGGAGAAGTAAGCAAGGGAATTAGTATCAACTACCTCCACAGCCTGGATCCTCCTACCATCGAACACCTCCCGCCCCCAGCTCTGCCCGACTGCCCTCCCTTCAAATGTGTTATGGGGACTGAAGGAGAAAATGAAAATCACAGGATTTGCCTCTGAGACTTATGATCTTCTAGTGCCATCTATTGCCACTCTGACTTTCATAGCCAATCTCGCTAAAGGACTTTTTATTGTAAACAATTCATTAAAATATTCAAGTTTCATCCTCATTTCATAGGAAGTGACTTTCAGCAACGGTTTTCTGCTAAATAAAATGAAGGAAACAATACCCATTTGCAATCTTGGTTTATATTGGAACTAAGACAAAGTAATCCCAACTCTGTTTTATTTCTGAAAAGCCCTCCTTTGAGATCTGAGTTATCAGGATGATTATCTCAATTCTCTAATCTGAAAGAATCAATGATGAAGAATTAATGATTTCATAAATGTTGGTTCTACCCAGGTACCTAAGAATATTGGTTTGGGAAAAATACCAAATTGTAGTTTCTTATTTTTAAATTAAAAATTGAATTTCTATCCAATATTGTCTAACCTTTTGTTGCAATAAATCCCTCTCTCCCATCATGCCTAAACAAATTCTGCTAATTGCTAAAAGTAGAAATGAACAGCCATCTGATACTTTTAATTGCTGTAGATGATAATTCTGTTGAGCAGAATTGGTATGATAACGTTTTTTATGCTGAATTGTGAGATTAATTTACTTGCATAGATACAAATGTCACTGCTTTAACAATCTAAATTCTAGGTTGTAAGAGCGTAAGGTGGAAATTCCATTTACTTTCTGGCTTGATCTGCTACTTAAACATTAAAATAAATGAATCTCCCATGTGGAATGCATGTGTTCAAAAGGTATGTGGCTGAAGTTGTAATTCTTGACTTCTACTTTTAGCAGTGTTTTGACAGAATATTCTGATAATGCCAAAACTGGCAGTGATTCCTGACTGTCGATCAACTATAAAGACTGAGGAATCCATGACTATTCTAAAAATGACAAAAGAAGT
>PVHT020000254.1:2923254-2934993 GCA_004024745.2 Catagonus wagneri | reverse complement strand
GTGGGCGGGGAGGGAGGGGCAGGAGAGAAAGAGAGATGAAGAGAAACGTTCTTACTACCCTCCTATTATATCATCCACATAATTAAAACTACCCTGAGTCGCTAAATTTAACCTTCCTTACTTTGCCATCCTTCTTTCTTTTTTTTCTTTCAAACTAGTTGGAAAAAAAATTTTAGGCTCTTGCTCAGAATCTGATACTTAAAACACGTTCTCGTAATCCAAGGAATAAAAACATTAAAGAGGCAACATTTTATACTTGGCCCTAGAGAAAGATTAATAAGATTAAGAACAAGAAGGGGAAATTGTTTAGAAGTAGTAGCTATCTATTATGCTTCTGTGACAAAGGATAAAACAGAGCAAAGTGCACAGCCTTTCCTAAAATATCTGTGACTGCAAAGGGAAGCCAATCAGAAAATAAATGGAAAATGTATCATCTGGAGGTCTCGAGATTTGATCAAGTTTTATTAAATAACCGGAAGAGGGCGCTCCTGTCCTACAAATGACAGCATACTTTAAGCAAATGGCAGTTGTTTTATCTCATCAATTCGAGTGAGTCAAGGGACTCACTTCTAATGTATGATAATAATAATATAGTTCTCTGACATATTTTAATAATAAAGAATGAGCTTATAATATTTAATAATAAAAACCCAAAAGATATATAAATAATTTGTATTACTTTAGTGGTAGTTGAAGACATTAAGCTATTTTTTTTAAAAACCAATTAGCCTTCTCCATGGTTTCATATTGAAATAAGATACAGAAATTTTATGATTTCCTTGTGTTTGTTTTTCTTATCTTACTAAGAATAAAAAAAAAAAAATCCATGAATAATTTCCAGGTTAACTACCACAATAAGCAATTTGACTACAGACGGTTTTTAGGACAGTCTCCAAGGAATTTCTTTTTCTTCCTCCCTCTCTCTGTCTCCTATGAGATAGGTATATACAGACATACATGTGTGTATAGATATATACATATATATACTGATGTGTAAGCATGTGTATGTACACATGCACACATACACATATTCAAAATTATAAATCATAAATAAGACAATGTGTTATACTTACTAAAAAGATTAAAATTATTTTAATATTTTATCTACGAAAACATATATTTCACATGCATTATCTTTTGGTCTTCGAAATAATTCTTATAACTAGAACTTTAACACTCCCAATTTTACAGGTAAGGAATCCAAATATTAAATTAATTGTCATGACCTAAGGTTATTCAAAACTTTGAAACATGAAAGAAATACAATAAACTGAAAAGAAAAACGTCTGCTATGAGCCCAATAGGAAGCAGATGGAACTCTCAAATCAGAACAACTCAGACAGGTTTACTTACAAAGGGTCTAATTACAAATGAGTAAATAATCTGAATGGAAACCTATGGGGACGGTACAGGAATCGTGGACACCAAGAAATTGCTAAGAGGTCCCCGTAACAGAGGAGAAAGTTTATAAGAAGCTACTTTTAGGGATGCTGATAGCTCCAGGAAGAGAAACAAGGCAATGGGATAAATGCCCAGGCTCACTTGCTGGTCTCCCGCCAAGCTCCTTGAGATTTACAACATCCCGAACTCAAGCACTGCCTTTTCTGGTTTTGTTTGTTTGGCTGGTTTGGTTTTGGTTTTGCTTCAAGAGACATCAGGCTTCCAGAGTTAAGAGGAAAAGAGGAAAAAGTAGACTTGAAAGACAAATAGAAGATTTCCAGCACAACTGTGTTTTTATCAAGTGTCTGCAGTTGCCAGAAAAGTTGATATACACTTTCATTAATGTTATGTTACTGAATCCTTAAAAACAACTCTGCAGGGATAATAATAGCGTGGCCTTTTTTGAAAAAGTGGAAACCGTGATTTAAACACATTACCTATTTTGTTCAGGGTCAAATGTCTACTGAGAGGTAGAGGAGACATTTTTTAATTAGGTCTCTCTTATATAGAAGAACTCCCTTAGTTATTATGAGTAATGATTTAGAATCCTTTGTATAAATCTCCTACCTCAATTATTGAATAACTTTGTGAACTTGAGCAAATCACTTAACTTCTAAAAGTCTTTTCTTCGTTTGCACAGTAGTCATTATAATGTACCTTATAGGATTTTTGTATGTGTGAGGTTTAATTTAAATGCTATTTGTAGACAGGTAAAACGGTGTGCAACCTGGTAATAAACGGGGATGATTTAGACTCGAAGTAAAGGGCAAAGTGCTATGATTTAATTCAATTTCAATCCAAAGACTAATAATTTGAGTTAATATTATTAGAGGAATAGAATCAATGAGAATTCTAGTGGCAACTGTTTACACACAGTATACTAAGAGAAAAAAAAATCAGATGATACTAAGTTATAGAGGGACTTACAGAACAACTTTGCTCCATGGTGTATCAACATATATTCTTAAAAATTGATGTGTATCCCAAAGAAATACTGATTTTACTATTTTACGTATCACTGAATGCTGCAAAAAAACTAATGAGAACACAAATTATTGAACTATGTTATTTAAGATGAATAAATCATTCTCATGATGATATTTCATAATGGGGAAAGGGAGTATTAAAAGAACTAGATAATTATTAAGCAGACACAAGTGAGAAAGACACATTAAAAATTATGCATGGATTTCCACTTCTAAGCATGATGAGTAATAAGATCAAGAGTTAACTTCTCTCAAAACAAAAATTCAGGGAGTTCCCATTGTGGCTCAGCAGTAACGAACCTAACTAGTATCCATGAGGACAGGGGTTTGATCCCTGGCCCTGTTCAGTGGTTTAAGTATCCAGTGACGTCATGAGCTGCAGTAGATCACAGATGCAGCTAGGATCCAGCATTGCTGTAGCAGTGGCTGTGGTGTGGATCAGCAGCTGTAGTTCCAATTCCACCCTTAGCCTGGGAACTTCCATATGCTGCATGTGTGGCCCTAAAAAGACAAAAGAAAAAAAAAATTCAGAATACTTGATGAATGTGTTTATAAACCTTAGACAACAACCAGCCCAAGTCTGTGATTCCCAAGAAAAGTGAAACAAATACAATGAGTGCTGCAGTAGCTCCAGCTCTTTATTTGGAAGTAACTTGAGTGGAGGCACAGAGAGAGACAATTCAAACACAGGGAGAGACAATGTTTAGACCTAAATGTAGCAGGTAAAATTATGAACTTTCTGGAAGAAAACAGACAATAAAATCACGAGCTTTGGAGAAACCAAACTTTCTCAGAGTACACAAAAAAGCAAAAACTATAAAAGAAAATAATTTGTATACTTCATGAAACCTAATATTTTTATTCTTTGAAAGAAACCATTAAGATAATTTAAAGGCAAATGAAAGACTATAAGAAAATATTCAGAACCCATATATCTTACAGAGGCTTAAAGAAAGCTTGCAACTATCTAATAAGAAGCCAAGCAACCCAACAAAAATGAGCAAAATATTTGTATACAAACTTCACAAAAATGTGCTCAATATGCTAAGCCATCAGGGAAATGATAATTAAAACCCAAATGAGATATTGTGGAAAATCCATCCACACAGAAACACGTATACAAAAGTTCATAGAAGCTAAGTCAAAACAGTGCTTCCCTATTAGGAGTAAGGCAGAGGGCATTTTGTACCGAAATGTCTATCGACTAATGAATGGATAAACAGACTGATAGATATTTATATAATGCACAGCTGAGGTTCTGCTTAGGTGAAGCATCTGACCAGCATGTATATTTTCCTCTTTCTGGAACCAGCAAGCTAACCTAATCACATTCTAATGACAAAAGCAAACATTCAAGAGAGAACTGGAACTACGCAAATCCTCTCAAAGCCTAGCTTTGGAACCAGCCATAGTGTTATCTCTGCCTCATCCTATTGACCAAAGCAAGTCTTATGGCCAGGCAGAGAATCAAGCAATTGTGAAAATGGACACTCTCTCTTTAAGGGAGGGAACCACAATGTCACCTGGCAAAGAACATGAATCAGGGAGGTTTTTGTTTTTTTGTTTTCTTTTAATCACTCCCTTCCTAATGGTCAACTTTAACTGTCCAAATGTTTTGTGATTATCTCTTTTCAGGTCTCCAGTTTCCTGTGTTAGAATCTGCTCTAATAATTATACCTGGGTGTTATTGTCCCAGGGGATATGGCAGATCAATTATCGAACCAGTACGTGATTGACTCTCTTCCTGGTAACTGGGTTTCTCTGGAGAGTTCACAGCTTTTGATTAAGGTAGAGTCCTTTCTAGTGGTCAGATTTATTCTTTCAGATTCTTTGCATGTATGGAGAAAGCTGCACCTTAGCCTTTGAATTAAAACATTAAACGTGGCCCTATTTCCCAAAATCAAACAGGTAAAATTGGTTCATTTTAACCCACAACAACTAAAATGTGGCAGCTCATTATTTGCTTCTGGACGCAGATATCAGCAGGCCTGTAAATTCAGGACCCACATACAATTCTGTTTCTATTTGGTTTTGGTTCACAGAAATGTTCTTATGTTATTTGAGCCTGGCTGTAATGTCTTGTTTTACTCTTTTTCTAATGTATCCATTATTTCGATAAGCTCATAGAAGAAATGTCTATCAAAGCTTCAATTGATTCTACCATAATCCATATAAGCAACATTTTTATTTCCTTCATATCTTGTATGTTAATAATCTCACACACTTCTGAAGCCAACTGCAGGAGACTAGGGACATGTTCTACAAATAGCAGAGGAAGGGTAAAAAAAATGGAAGGGATGCTGGTACCTCTGGCCTGAATATTCAGTAATCAAGTTGGCACCTTCAGGAGCTACCAGCCAGCCTTCCTTCTGAAATAGTTACCACAACTAGGATTCAGATGATGGCAGCTCCTCCAGCCTGAGTCCTTAAATGGCTATGATGACCAGGGGCTTTTGACTTGAAATGCACTTGATAAGGGAGAAACAAAAAGCACTACTATGTTAAATAAGTCACATTTTGGGGTTATTACCATGGTGCTCTGTGCTCAGCCCACAACTTTTTTGCCAAACCTCACTGGTACCTATCCTCAACACAGATTCCACATAAAAATGATTTATAAAAGTCTGGAAAATTAATTCTATCAGCGCATGCTCATAGGTTCAAAGAAAATACAGTTGACCCTCGAACAATGTGTGGTTCCAATGTTAAAAATCTACAAATCCGCATGTGAGTAGTTGGCCCTCCGTGTAAGTGGTTCCACATTCATGGATTCAAGCAACTAGGGACTGACCCAGTTCAATTCCCTACTGTTCAAGACAACTCTCAAAGATTCTTTGGTTGTGTCTGTGTAAAAAGAAAACCTAAACATTGTAAGCATTAAAAAACTAGATATGATTCCAAGATTTTTACTAGCCACCAGTTTTCTCTCTCCTGTAGACTTTAACAAAATTTGGACTCTGTGGTCTGATATTTCACAATAGCACTGGAATTTTCTTTGACCAAACTTTGGAACAACCTTCTGCAGTTTGGGAAACACCCAACAAAAATGCCTGCTGTCCTAAAAGGAGGTCTTAGAATAGCCTTTACAACTGGCCATCCTGACTGGCAGAGATGACCCAGCCTCGGCAAAGATTATACAAACCAAAAGTTTGCCTTTACATTTGAAGTCATGACTTCAACCTCTCCTCTGACTTCCTGGGAATTGATTTTACCAGAGCTCTCATAAACCAGTCAAAGACACATCTCCTTTCTGTAACAAAAGGAAGATAAAGTAGGCAATGGGTAGAATGTCTAGGTGAGGGAAGTATTTTTCAACAAGTAAAAAAGAACAGAAAGAAGGAAGAAGAGGGGAATGAAAGGTAATAGAATATAAAGGACAATGAATTGCCTTGGAGGAAAAAAAATGGCCCTGTTATTTCCCCCACCTCATGAACTCCAAAACTTCCACACCTACAGCGATCCAAATATAAAGCTTCTAAGTTAAAACAAACTTGACCTTCAGTGTGCCAATGATCACAATCAAATCCAATGAACGTTTGTGAAACACATATTACATGCTGGGAATGGTGCTAGGTCCTGGGGCTTTTGTAAAAAGGCACAAAATAATTTTCATTAAAGTCAAGGAAGACAGATAAACATAAACTGATTTTTCCAATCCTGTTATCCACGGTGCAAGTGGGGTCATATTAACTGGAATATGTCAGATCCCTCTATTTCAGTCTGCTTTTGTGTTCTGCCAGATCTCTAGACCTCTATCAGATGTGTTCAGGAAGTTTAGTGTGTCTCAATAATTTTCCCATGACAGCTTGGTTCTTTTGCTTTAGCAATCCGGTACCAATGTACTGAATAAGAGTGTGGATTTTTTTGTCCAGCTGTTGTTTCCAAGTGGTTCTCAAAGCTGCCAGTGTGTAAGGTGCCAAATTAAGTGGCATTCATCATTGCACAGAAATGAGAATTTTCTCTTCCCTCTCTTTGTACCATACTGTCACCTGCACCCTGAAGGCAAAACTTGTCACTCAAAATCTGGGCTATCCCACCCGCTGCAGCCTTCATCTCCAATCATGAAAATTGGCATAGCTTTTTTTTCTCTGCAAGGCGTCGTGCTAGCCAGTAGAACTGGGTGGATACCATGCTCTCAGGGGTATGTTTCTGGTTTTTTCGTTTTTATAAATTCCAGGTACTGAATACAGGTATGTCTTCACCAGGCTCTGGTTCTCTGGTGAATCCACTCGTGCAAGTAAATAACTAGATGACTTGGGTTTCACCATCCTCATCAGATATTATAAATATCTGAGTTTCTATATAATCTTAGTTAGAATGACTACCCAAAAAATAACAAATAAAAGGACTGAGGTACAGAGCCATTCATATCCTGTTTAGAGATCTGGAGATACATTTATATCTGAAGGTACTTCTGTAAGGACAAATATAAGTGCAGTCTCTCCTAGTTCCTATATCTGGCTCAGTGAGAATGGCAAGATTTCGTTATGTGAATTAACCTTAATGATTATCCCTAATGATAAACATTCAATTGTTTTCATATTTTACTATAATAAAAATAATCAATAACAATAAATATTCTTAGACATTGGATCTTTTTCCTCAGTGTAAATCATTAGCGATAGGACAGCTATAATTGCAATTATAGGCATACTGCCAAGCTACTTTGTCCATATTTTTACTTACATTTCAGTACAACAAACTTTCTAAGACAGGATCAATCTCCTCATGTTGAGATACAATCTTGTCACTTCAAAATCATTTTACAAGATAATGAGTAACTATGCTATTGGAGAATATCACACTATAAATGTTAAAACCATAAACTTTATTGAAACTTTTTATTTTTTTTAACTAAAATTTTTTTTCTTTTTAGGGCCACAGCTGCAGCATATGGAAGTTACCAGGCTAGGGGTAGAATCAGAGCTGCAGCTGCCAGCCTACACCACAGCTCATGGAAACACCAGATCCTTAAGCCACTGAGCAAGGCTGATACTAGTCAGGTTTGTAACCCACTGAGTCACAACTGGAACTCCTATTAAAACTTTTAGAGTAAAATAACCTTTTCTTTAACCTTACTAACAAAAATATAAAGCTGAGAAAATTGGATTAAATCTAGATTAAAATATCAATATTTTCACTATAAACTAGGGCTTTAACCTAATAAAATATAACGGACTTAATTTGTGACTTGCCCTTTTTAATTTGAAGATACTTTATTTTCATTTGTCCTTTAGACCTAGTATAGTCCTTAGCTCTGTGACCATAACTATTATGGCTTTGCTGCCCTGTGGAGTAATATAAAATGCTGACATTGGGATTCTGAAATAAATGTGTATATGTAAACATAAGAAGTACAGTTTATGTGCATTTTGGTATGCATCTTAAACCAGTTAAAATCATGTTGCTCCACCAGGACTAAAGCTCTGAAGTTAATGCTCTGGGCAGTGCCAAAGGGGCTGGGGATGGGCACAGATTCCTCCAGGATAGAAATCAACCCCCTGCTTGTCAGGCCTGTGCCATTAGCCCTCTGGCTAAGTGAAATCGCAACTGAAGAAAGCTTCAGAATGAGGGTAGGAAGTCCAACTAACTTGCATGCCCAGGAGTATTAACCATGCTATTCATTTTGCAAACGTGACAATAATAATTTATTCATGCAGTGTATTTTACGCACTTCTAAAATGCATCAATTTTCTAACTTTCATGAAGTATATAAGGCAGCTATTATTATTCTCACTTTATTGAGTTTTTAGTAATTCATGTATTTCTCACTTATTCTTCTCAGTCACCTTTGTCAAATTCTCTAATTTGCTACCCATATCATATAAGCAATAGTCATGAATGACAAATTGGAGCATTAAACCTTATTGCTGCTGAAATACTATAATTAGGATCATCACAAATTTTAAACCTAGATATTTTAAGAACCTGAACAAAGGCTTTGGTAGTAGAGCCAGACATTAAAGGCTTAATTTGAGAAGTGTTCAGAAGGTAAATAAAAAAGACTACATTAGAAGGTATTAGGGAGAGATAACAGGAAGAGGGTATGAGGAGGAAGCTATAAACATATTGAAGATAACACACTTCCACACAGCCAGCTACTGAAAATGCAAGGTTTCTATAAGTGTTTATCTACTCTGTCATCCTCCTCAAATAAACGAAACTGCCACTGGATCTTTAAATATACCATAGGCATCTCAACCGCAAAAAAACAGAAATCCACCAAATGTTCTTTCTCTTATTTCTCTGTTCTCTCTGGTGGACCTCCATCTTCTCAGTCTAAATGTTAAAATCCTGGGTCGCTTAAATGTTTTTATACAAGAATGAGAGGGTGGAAATACTCAAGGTCTTTGATGTTCACTTGAATTGAGGACCAAAACCCATAGAATCTGATTTTATCCTCTTAGACTGACCTTCCACTCTCAGAACCGTGACTCAAAATGCTTAGACTATCAAAACTGTCTCCCCATTTGTCTTCTTACCTACATTTCAAACCTTATAGTTAGTCCTCCAAATTGTTGCTGGAAAGTTACTTCTCAAATGTAACTATGACTTGTCACACTTGTGCTAAAACCCTTGAATCTCCTAACACTCATGTACCTAAAACACTGTGCCCTCATCCCCAAATTCTTTAAAACGGTATGGAAGGTCCTTGGGAATCCAGTCCCTGAATGAATGTGCAATCTCACACTCCTCCAAAATCAGTGAATCACAAAATACATTTGGGTCTCGCACACCTTTCATGTGGTAGCCAAGTGCCATAATGAATATGCTGCTCACTTGGTCCCCAAAGCCCTCCCTCACCCTTTGATTCTCTGTTAAGCTCTCAATGCTTCCTTTATCCATCTAGTCGAAGTATTCCTTTTCTGTGACACACACATTTTCTCACCCCTCATGCCACACAGAACACATTCAACCATGTCCTCTATGGCATTCTTCAGATTCCTTCACTGCAGCAGGCACCAGAGGGGACTGCGATGATTGTTTATATATGTATTTCAGTTCAATGATGAGCACCCTACAGTAAGAACTATGTTTTCTGCATCTTTGAAGCAGCATCACCTGGAAGAGGCCCTGTCTCATACATAACACTTAAAAGCTATTAGTTGAATGATTACACAGCTAACGATTAGATATACAATTGATCTTGATACCATTTGCAAAGCAATGTTAAACATACCTTTTCAAAGGGGCATCTACATTATTTTGGTCTGTAATGACTGTGATGTTGAACAAATAACCAAATATTTTATTTCTTTTGGAGGATCAATGTATAAAATCAACTTCACGGACAGATCACTTATATTTCTAGAAATCTGAGAGCTGAGACTTTATAAAAGAACTAAGCCTCCATCCAGGGTTTCACCATCTACAATCCCAGTAAGAAAATTCTTAGAACAATGTATAAATGTACATATATTTTAAACCCCACTCAGTTATGTATTTTAATAAACTTCCTTTACAGGAACATGACGATGAATTTGAACCATGAATTATAAGTAGTTCGGTTGCCACTAAAAATCTAGGGCTATAAAATCTAGGTAGTTTGGTTGCTATTTTCACTAGTTAGGGGAATACCTAAACAAAGTTAGTCTCAAGAAAAGCTCTTCATATTTCTTAGTTCTATAAGCTCAACATAAAAGCCAGCCATGGGTTTTCTATATAAAGGCAGGATGCACACATACAGAAACATATGCTAATACACACATGTTCAGAAAAAGTAAAAGAAGTTTAAGTGTTAAAGCTTATGGAGAGGACAAAAGACTGTTCCTCAGGAGATACTCAATAATTAAATTTCTCTAAGTCAGACAAAAGAACAGAACACTCTTCTCAGTCATCATTACGGAATGTGAAGTCAGTTCTCCAAACTGCATCTACTCTATATTAATATTTTTTACATATCTTACAGGTATATTTTTTTAATGTTTACATGTTTTCTTGCTCTTAACCCCTGGGATTTTTAGGGTTGCCACTTTCAAAAAAATGCCTCTGCCATTTCACCCTCATTCTTTTACATCATATGTCCTAAGGTACCAAACAAATCAAAGAAATAGTAATTAGGCTTGTGCTGATAAGCTCTTTGAATAGTGAGCTATAAATCTGCCTATCATCTGAAATAAAAAGAATTTCCATGACTTGAGGGTAGCCATAGAATTTATATTAATAGTCTTCCTAGAAGCATGATTATTGATACTTCAGGCGATGCAGACGTCTTAGATTGTTTACTTTAAAGTTCTGATATATAGTTCCACCTGGCCTTATATTTTATCTGTTTCAGTGATAACAAGTACCCACTAATATTAAAATTTAGTACCTGAATAAATTGTAATACCCTGTGTTTTGTTTCTCTAACATTATCCTAAGTCACCATTTTCTCCCAGTGGCATCATAACAACTACATTTCTCTCTGCCTGGTACTTGCAGACAGGCATTTGAAGGATTTATGGCTCATTTCCTTCCTATTACCATTTGCTTTATATCTTTTCTCTTAATCTTCAATCATTTTTGTATATCTTTACTCATTTGAGGTGCAATTCTAGAATTTTGAGCTTTTAAATCTTTCCAGTGAGGTAATCCAACTTCAAAGAAGTCTGTCCTTACGCTTTTGAAATCCTCATTCAATGAGGAAGCCACACTAATTATTTTTTAAATCTTAATTATTTTTTTCCTCATCAATTTTTTTTGATTTATATCACTTTTATTAACTTTATTTTTTTTAATTTTTGCATTACAGCTGGTTTACAGATTTCTGTCAGATTTTCCAACTGCACCGCGTGGTGACCCGATTACATGTACATATATGGATTTGTCACATGTAATTAGATATAGTTCCCCGTGCAATATAGTTGGAGCTCCTTGCTATTCCATCATTAAAGCACTAGTTATCCCCATTCCCTCCCAGCCCTCCCCCACCCCTCCCCGCCCCCTTGGCAACCACAAGTCTGTTCCCCAAGTTCATGATTTTCTTTTCTGTTGAGATGTTCATTTGTGCAGTGTTTTAGACTCCAGTTATAAGAGATTTCATATGACATCTGTCTTTCTCCTTCTGACTTGCTTCACTCAGTATGAGGGTTTCTAATTCCATCCATGTTGCTGCGAATGACATTATTTTATCTTTTTTTATGGCTGAATAGTATTCCATCGTGTATATATACCACATCTTCCTAATCCAGTCATCTGTCGATGGGCATTTGGGTTGTTTCCATGTCTTGGCTATTGTGAATAGTGCTGCAGTGAACATGCGTGTGCAAGTGTCTTTCTCCAGGAAATTTTTGTCTGGATATATGCCCAAGAGTGGGATTGCTGGGTCATA